>JAVQKC010135577.1:0-37126 GCA_036025475.1 Philypnodon macrostomus
AGGCCCAGGCGGAGTCAGAGGTCACGCCCAGGTGAGTCAGAGGTTCACGCCCATGCCAATCAGAAGGGCTGTCAGCAGGTCAGCCCAGGATTATTGTGGGGCAAAGGCAGCCCTCACATAGGCCCTAGACAGGAATTGTTCTTTTTTGGTGTAGCTCCAGAGCATCATCTGGATCCGTGTTTTGTGAAAGGGACAATTTTGACTGTTGGCAATATAACTTTAACATAATTGTATTTACTGTCCAAGCTGAGATGGTAGAGCATTTGCACCTATACAGTTTAATTAGTATGGTGATTTAAGAAAATAATAAATCTAGAGACAAACCTTCTGACACTAGTACAAGGAACTTGAATGTACAGTTTCTGTCCTTGGGGGTGCAGTGTCACAGTGGGTACAAGAGGTTCGCCGGTTCGAATCCCCGCCTGAGTGTATACTGTCATTGTGTCCCTGGGCAAGACACTTAACCCACATTGCCTATGAATGAATGTTGTGTGATTAGGGGCTGCAGGCGCAGACTGGCAGCCACGCCTCTGTCAGTGTGCCCCAGGGCAGCTGTGGCTACGAAGAACAGGGTCTGACTGAGGAGTGAATAATAATATAATAGTAAACCGTCTTTGAGTCTTGAGAAAGTGCTTTATAAAACCAATGCATTATTATTATTATTAGCCTATCACTCTGGAATCTGTTATTCCCTCATAGTGTTAAGATCGTTGCTATTTCCCCACTTGTAGCTCCCATAGTGATTGAGTGTTTTTGACTGTGTGCTTGACCCATACATACCTCAAGCTGCATTAAATATCAGATTCAAAAGAAGGCGAGACAGACACAACAGCTGATCTTTCATAAAACGTGTAGAGTTACTTCTCGGATCAACAAATTAACATCAAACAGACAACGCATAGTTGTTGGTACTCAGATTTCAGAATGTCGCCCCATGTCTCGGTGGAGGAGTGAACATGCAGCGCCTCACATGCCAAAGTGTGGGTTGTCACTATTTACTGTGTCATTCAACACATGGCTGACATCTCCACCTTTATCTTGTCAAAGTCCAATCCAAACACATTTGCACATCATGTGTTGAAGACGGTGCATGTCGGGGATCAGCATGGACTAAGTCATGCTGTCAACCTCAGCGGCACTGTTCGGTCTGATAGTGTTAGTGATAAAATATCCCATGTGCTGTCTGTTCGAGAGAGCAGGTGTCACTGTGTTTTAGAAGTACTTCTTACCTTATTTCTATTTAATATCCATGCAAATAGATAGAGTGGTAATAATATGGTTGTAGTGTGGTAATAAATTAAATAAAGTAACAATATTGTAATAATTATGGTTCATTTCAAAGTAATTTCTATGTAATTACCAACCCTTACCCTAGTAACCATTGGCTACCCATATTTACAAATTTATTATGTATTGTATTACTATCTTGTGAGATACATAGCATTACATTACAAGGGTATAACAATTTGTAAAATATGACCTGTTTATTACCACATTATTACTATATTATTACTGTGCTAGTCATTCAGTAGCTGATAAAAACAGATCAGTATTTAAATAGCCCAGGTTTCTGATATCTTTATGTGTTTAGTCGTTTAGTAAAGTCATGATCATTTACAGTATACACAACAGATTCCATAGGACTACACTTATCTGTATCTATAGGAGAAAACTGTGGTGAAAGTTGACTCTTGGGGACACAGAAGAGGGACCATACCCTAACGTTTCCGGAGATTCTTATGCTACTCTGCACAATCACGTCTAAATACACCTTATCTAGAGGAACAATGAGGTCATTCAGCTCCTGGACTTACAGTACAAGGCTCTGGTCCAGAAACAACAGGTTGGTACACACGGCAGAACTGTGCACTCATTGACATTGACTATTTGAAATCATTTTAACTGGGGCTGTGAAAATATTCATCTTAATCCTCAAAACTACTCCTACATGAGAATAGAAAAAGTGTCAGTTGAAGACTTACTATTGCTTACTATTTATGCTCCATACTGCTGAGTTATGCTCCATACTGCTGAGTAGCTGAAAGAAGAAGTAAACTGCTAAGGAAAAAGAGACCAGACAAGTATGGTATGATGGTAGAAGCAGGAAGATCCAGTGGAGAAGCCGACCTCAGTGATCCCATTGTACAGAGGAGGCAGCTGGGAGACTGGCAGCCGGTCAGAGCCTAATGAGTGACCATCTCCCTAACCCAGGCCCGTGGTGCCCACCAAGTCTCGGATCAATAAAGCTTCAGTCCAAACCTGCGCAACGTCTGGACAGTTTTCCACAATTAGCAGCAACATAATTGTGATGAAAGGAGCAGCGTCTGTGTGGTCTGTGCTACTGTCAGCTTCACTGGGTCAGAGCCAAATGCCTTGTTGTTCTGTGCTTCTACAAACAGTGAGGCATTTGTTTCAAGGGGATAGTCAAAAGAATTGTGTCGGTCAGTGAACTTTGTTGTGCATACAGAGATTTTTCTATAAATATCACAATTTTCTATCTAATATATACACTCAGCCATACCCATTCCTATTTTAGTGAAGTGTTTCGGGTTTCAGGTTTTTTAATTGAAGGCTAGTCTTTAAGGCTATAAGCTATATGTTTATTGTATCCTCCACTGTTGACTGTTGAAGATATACATTCATCCACACAGACACACACACACACACACACACACACACAACCGCACACGCACTCTCCCTCTCTCTCTCTCTCTCTCACACACACACACACGCACTCTCTCTCTCACACACACACACACACACGCACTCTCTCACACGCACGCACACACACGCACTCTCTCTCTCTCACACACACACACACACGCACTCTCTCTCTCTCACACACACACACGCACACATAGCCCTAAAAAAATCTGCCTATAGGCCCTTGTTATTAGAGAGAGGGAATATGATTTTTGCCAGGAAAGAGTACTTTTGGATTCAGATGATGATGATTATTCACAGATACAGATATTATGCAACTGTTCTCAGAGTTAACTAACTGTAATCTGTGTCAGTTTGTTCTGCCACCTGAAGACCCAACTCGAATCACGGTCTGTATTTTAAATTGAGCCTATTGCTGCAGGTGTAAGTACGTTCAAATAAAAATGTATGTGCTTCTGCAGGCTCTACTGTTTCTATATAAACACAGTGATATCAATAATCTTTTTCTGTTATGCAAAGCATCCCTGATCATGGTGCAGATAGACAAAAGATAAACATCTATGCAAATCTATGCAAAGAAATAAAAACTAATAAAGTACCAAAAAAAACATGACTTATTTGACCATTTAACATAATATTAACACACTAGAAACATTTCTCAAGTTGATCTGAAAACACTGTGCCCCAAACCTTTGTATGGCACCACACAAAACGGTAAACATCAATTTCATTTGGTGCACTTTTTCCCAGGGTCCTTAAGAATTTAGTTCCTGTCAAAAAAAAAAAAAAAAAAATACAGGGTTGCACGGTAAACAATAGCCAATAACCTACAGGCTTTTTCCCATTGTGCTGCAGAACAGGGAGGGAAACAAGCAGTGGTGCAATACAAAACAAGATAAGTGTCAGATGAACTGGATTGTGAAATTCTCAGAGATAGAGGAGCAGTGAAGTACCTGTGTGACAAGACCTCATCTCAGCCATTAAAATCACACGGCGTCAGCATTTCCTAAACAATCACAAACACGGAAGGAACGCAGTGTTCAGCAGCTGCACTGTGGGAAAACTGATCAACAATGTGATAAGCGCATGTGAGGCGGCTCTAGGTGCAAATCTCACAAAAGATTTCCCCCTGAACCTGGATGTGGATGTCTGGCTCCAACCACAATATAAGAGTAGCAAGTGAATATACACAGTATTTACAGTGAGTTTTGGATGTATGGGATTGTGTAGTTTGAATGGTGTTCCTCATCCATATTCCTCAGGTGACCTCTGGTTCTTTAATGGAATCAAACAAAAGCCATGTGAAAATATTTGATAGCCATTTCAACTAAAATGTTGTAATATTATATTGGGTATCCAGTCACCTTTGAAACAGCTCATATTCGGTGTCCTTGGGCATCCTTGGGCAACACACCCACTTTACTTGCTTGCCACATCTGTCAGTCTGTCCCAGCTGTGGCTATGAGCTAACTTACCACCAGTGGAGTGAATTATAACTGCATTTGATTGTAAAGCGCTTTGAGTGCCCAGAAAAGTGTTATATAATGTATATCTGATCCATTGACATCAGATAGCTTAAATATTGATATTTTCTCTTTCAGCACTGGAACCAATCTAAATCTAAAGAATAACATGAAATGCTCCTTTGTTCACCATTGTCTTATTGTGATTGTAGTAAGTCGTCAATGAGTGCAATAAAAGCTATTCTCCACCTTTTCTTCACAGAACATTCTCACAACAGTTTAGGGATTAATGGCACGTCATTATAAATTTCCCACAGTTTTAAGGTTGTCATGAAAGTTGGGGACAAACAGGTCTGTGTACCATTCTGACACAGGGATATTCTAGTATCCTGAGAACAGCCTCAAATAGCTGTTTTCAGCTAAGAGCTGGATTAAGCAGCAAACCACAACAGCCCATCATTTATGTAACAGCTATGGAAGAACAAGTGCAATTATATCAGCAAAACAGAGTTTTGATTGTATGTGTTAACGTGATAACTCAAAAACAAATTGAAATGTAACACATTTACATATCATAAAGACTCTGAACTGGATTGAACTGACTAACCCGCTAACCCTAACCCTAACCCTAACCCTAACCCTATCCCTAACCCTAACCCTGAACACATCTCTATAGTGCCCCCTATAGACTAAAAGAATAATGTAGTTTTAGTGGAAATTTACCAATTTTGGCACAAAACATTCTTCACAAACATCCAGACAAATCAAAAAAAGTTAAATAGACCCTTCCCATGTTTGTCATGGTTTGTGGGTGGGGCCTCTTAATTCCTCGTTAACAATATGAAAATCCTTAGAAATCACATGTCAATCAATGATGATCAATGCTAATTAAGGTGCCCGTTGGTGCCATAGCAGTTTGGTTTCGCCAATATACGCCTTGCTGTCAGGTACAACAGCGTGTCCCTAGTTCTAAAGATAACCTTGGCCCAGCAGATGTACCTAAATCAGCAGGGTGGCAGTGTGGAAACAGCGGGAGGCATTTAAAACATAAGAAGCAGCCTAATTGCTAAAAACAAAACATGAACTTCCTGTGCACTGTGTATACGTGCTGATGAAAAAAGCAGCACTATATATATAGTCCCAGGTCTATACAGGAAGAAGTATGGGCTCCAAGCTTGTATCGCCTCTTATCATGGATTTTCTCTCAGGACCCAGGTTCATATAACGTGTTCAGGTTCTCTGACCCAACTGTAATCTCTTTATGATAAACTGTGTCTGATAGTAACAAATAAGGGATGTGCTGAATAGTTATTTCTCTCTTGCCAGGTAGTTTCATTTTAAGTTAATATCTCTCTGTGTCTCAAATTATTTTACATTTCTTTAATAACATTTTTACATTTCTAACAGAATATGTATGGTTCATCTTCCATGAGCAAGAATAATACATGCATTTGTTGCTATTTGCTTGCCAGATGATTTAATAATTTGTGCATTTTTGTTATAGAATGCAAAAAAAACACCACTATAATACAGTCATTGTGTATATGATTTATTTGGACTACCCACAAAAAAGACTGTAATGTCATTTGAATACCACATAGAAATCCCACACTATCCCGCCCACTTAGCCAAATGTGCAGTCTTATTGTTGTCCTGTAAACAAAAGGTGTGTGAATATTTTTTTCTCCCATCTTCCACAGTGTCAAGCGTCACGCAGGAACCCTAAGGCGCTGCATTGTCCCGAACAAGTCCAGGTTTCCTTGCTCTTTGTGTGGCAGCGGGTCACAAGCTCCTCACAGCAGCACACAGAGGAGTGCTAATCCTCACCCTTCCTTCCCTCGCCTAAACTACCATTATGAGATTAGTGCCACAAACAAGCAGCACACAATACATACACAGTTTAGTCCTATAGCTAGCATTTTAAAGAGAAGTCAAATCTTACAATAATAAATCAGAAAGCATCAAAGTCTTGCATAAACAGCTATTTTCCACCAAATACTTCTCTTGCCAAGAATTTCACTGGGAAAATTGGAAATGCGGAAGGTGTTTGTGTGTACTGTGCGAATATAAAAATAGGGGAAAAGCCCCTAACAAGAGACAGTCTAAAAGTCCCCCCATGCAAAAGCAGTGACCTTGAACCAGTTAAGTCTGTATCGCTAACCCCTGCTCACAGACTTGACATGAAGATATTCCATTCCCATGACTGGGCGGCAGTTATTTACCCTCAATACCACAGGGTCACAGAGTCAGCCTGTCCCAGCTGCACAGTGATACTGCAGTTCCTTTGGACTCCCAATTCATGTCCTTTTATATGAGCAGACCATCACGAGAGAGCAGAGACATCTTTCAACGGGATTATGATAGGCTGAGGACAGATGGCATTAGGCAGAGCATGGAGCACTATCTTATCTAAAAGATGACAGCAGTAGTTCTTTTAAAATTTTAAAAATGTGACCCAACATAGAGAGTCAGAAAAAAATGCAAGAATGGGTCAAATTGACATACTATACAGGGTCTACCTAAAAAAGTGGCCAGTGAGTCATTTTTTGAAAGACCATTTACTTAATATCCTATTCCTAGCTCATGCGTGCAAATAAGACATCATGTCAATAGTTTAGAATAAACACATTCCTTCTTTATTACAGCTGTCAAAACTTTTTACACCCTACATTTCCACAAGCTAAATCATAATAGAATCAGCTGATAATGTGCAGTTAGCAAATACAAAGAGTGCATTTACTTTTTGTACAATCCTCTTAGACGTCAATAAATCGAAGTGGGTAAAAGAGCAACGTTTATGGTATATGGATGTGCCTCAAGAGCCGTTGGAGAAATGGACCACACCCATCCTTGGTTTGGTTTCAGTGGTGGGGCATGTTCTACCTCGTTTCTCCATTTCCCGTTTCAGTGTAATGTCTGAGAAATGCATAAAGTGGTATAGTCATGGAAAGGTCGAATGCCAACAGTGAAAGTAAATGGACTGGGAAAGGGTGACACACTCCTTGCTAGGAAGTGGCAATGTGCAGGAACTGATCCAATTTTAAATCAAGTGACATCATGTGGCATCACTTATAACCCATACACTTCAAGGTTTGGTATTTTGTGCATTTAAAGATAGTTGTTTACAGACCTTGGTGTTACTTTGAAGGAGACAACTTCAGTCATTTTCCCCCATTCTGATGCTCTCAGGCATTTATGTGCAACACTAAATGTCATGTGATTGGCTAATGTCATATTAAGGCTAATTAGTTAAATCTGTTAACTAGCATTTGTATAGGCCAGTGAATTTAAAAGAGTTAGTGGAGCTTTAACCCTTATAAGTTGATACATATTACATGAATAATGTGTTCATTTAATGAAGAAGATTGATTAATTATATTGGGGAATTATAAAGCCTTGTCTCCTTTGGGAAATCCCAATGAGGGAAAGGCCATACATTTCCCAAACCCACTCAAACAAACTTCTTTCTGGCTGTACCTCACGTAAGTTGCCTCAGTCTAATGTTGGGAAGCTACCATTTTAACTAAAACACAATCCTCTTGGGAAGCTATTTTATCCCAAGAACATTGCCTCTGGTATTACATTTTCCATTTGAAAACAAAAATAGCCCCTTACACAGTAGCAGGGACTTCACATGATGTAAAACCTCTGTGTGGTAGTGAGCGAGAGTCCATAACTTGTACACTGATATGCAGTGGGAGTGAGAGCTCTCGCTGCAATAATAATCAAATATTTAAGGAACAAAAGAATGGTATCCTCTGTGTGGGAACAGTAGCTCAGAGGTGTGTCCCATGTGTATTAAAGCCACAACGGAGCCAATGCATTCCTCATCTTCACAAAGAAGGCAAGGACTCACATGACGACTTCTGCCGTCACTGTACAAATATGTCAATTATCATTACCAAGATGAATGAATTTATTGGACATATTTTACATTTCAAACACAAAATTTGCCATGAGGTTGACTGACAGTATTTAGAGAAAAACTAAGTCTTAAAGAGAATCTTGGAACACTGAGTCTCAAAAATATAGTAGTAGTGACCTTTATGATGTTAAATGATCATTTTGAGCAATGAACACAGCAAAAAATGTGGTAAAGAGACAAAATTGGTTTCCTATAGTTTTACTCTTTGATGTTTTTTATTTTGTGGCTGTCTTGAATATCTATTTATTTTTTTATTATGAGGTCATAATGACACAAATGGCTCAGTATTTATTTGATTGCTAAATAGTGTGTGTATGTAGAAGATTTACTACTACTACTTGCCTATGGTTTAAATGTGAAGTGTCTAATCTGACTGGTGAAAATGGTACTATTAATGAAGTTTAGATGGTGGTAAAGATGTCAATGCCTGTGAAATAAATACAATTTTGTGAGTGTGTAGTTGAATTGAAAACAGTAAACAAAAGGAGGAAGTGGCCCTGAGTGACTGGTCAGCGGGGACTTCCTGTTTGTGAGTAAATCCAAAAACAGAAGCTGGGAGTCTGGACCTCCCACGACTCCACCGGCCGGAGCCACAGTACCTCTGACCTGCTGCGTCTCTCTCTGTCACCACTGTGTACTCAGCCAGGGTGCCACAATACTGGGAAGCAGGTGCAGCTAGTGTTAAAATGACAAATGTACGGATTAAACAGTGTGCGGTATCTTTCATTAAAGCAATTAACTGTATGGCTCAACAGGAAGTACATGTCTTTCTTGCTTAGTGTTACTGTAATGGAATGGCCAGACTATAAGGTAGACCATTTCACCTGCTCGTAAACTCAAATATTGAATCAGCCTCTCATTGAGCCAGCATCAGGATGGTGCTGATGATGATTTTCAATTACTACCATGGTTGTTATAATATATCTGAATTGTTCACATTACAGTGTTTTGGGTTTACATTCTATAGTTAATAGAAAGAGCAACACTTGTTAAGTCAACAGAAACAGAATCTCTGAATGAAGATGACCAAACATGCAGGTGGACTAGAAGCAGAAGACCACATTGACCACTCATAATTTGTGTGTATTATGTAGCAATCATGGCCGCAGCGGTGGCGCAGTAAGTGGATGCTCGCCCTTCAACCTGAGGGTTGGTGGTTCGAGTCCCCGCCCGAGCACACGCTGTCAGGCCCTTCCGTGGACCCACCACCCGCGGGAGGTACCCTTAAAAAAAGGGCTGGTGCAATGTGGATCGGGCAGTGGTCGGAGGCAGGAGTTCCCTGCTTAGACTGCTGCCGTGACCCGGTTTCGGACAAGCGGAAGAAAATGGATGGATGGATGGATGGATATGTAGCAATCATTTTATGATGAAGTCACTATTTAATTCATTGAATCAATGCTATGAACACATTAGCACTTCGGATTTCCCCACAGTCATTGAGCTACTTGCTTCCCAAATGTGTGTTACTACAGGAAAGTAGGAGCCTAGGACTCTAGCAGGCATATCCTGACATTAGGAAACATATTCTGTTCACCAATAACCCTTCAAACCCCCCTCTTAAATAAGAACAATATGGCAACACCAGGATGTATTCATTTCTGCTTGAAACACTAAGGAAATAATCTGAGTACAATACAATAGACTATTTTCCTCCCCTAGGTGTGCTTAGCCCCCAAGGTCTGCTGTGAATCTCATGGTGAATGTCTAGGTCTGAGAAATAAGGTTGACATTCAGGGAATAAAAGTAAATAATAATAATAATAATCTAAAATAATTCAAACTGAGCACTGTAAACTGTAAACTGAACTCTTATGGTTTTTACTATTCCAAGGCCCCAAACCAGTCATGACAAGTCCCAAACGGAATGAGAGCAATGGGGTCAGTTTCCCGTTTCTGTGTGTGAATTTGCATGATGTAGCATTGTTATATAAGTGAAAATTATTTCTGGACCCAGAGTCTTGTCTGCTTTTTAAATGAATGACTATGAATATGGTCAATTTAGACAATTCTCCAGGTTTATCTTGTCCAATACGTAGATGATGACAAAGACAGATGCCATTTGATAAAAGTAATTTTCCCCTTAATGGCTGATATACTAACTATATGATAATATAATAAAAATAATCTTAAGGATTTTGCACCAGCTATTGGTTGGAAATCAGAAATGGTAGCTTTTGTAATACACAACTACAACATTGTATTCAATGGATACAATAGAGGTTGATGGTTATTATAGAAACCAACATGTTCCAACTTGTCCAGTGCAACACACCTGTCCATGCTGTCTGCTGGGTGCCCACGCAGACACATGCCTGAATACAATGTCACTTTTTCATTTCTCAGGCTCAGTCAACACATATTGAGTTTTTCTCTGGGCATGTCAAATCACTGATTAGGTCATTTATGGAAGCAGAAGTCTTCCAGACCGAGTAGCAGAGTAAAGCCAAAGAATGACTTTCACTCTATGTTGGTATTGTTTTTACATGATCATAATATAATCTATTAAAGATGATGTGGCAAGGAATCACTGTGTGTTGACCATAATTAATTCTATTGATGCATGAAGTATAAGCCCACTGTACTGATTTTACTGATCCGATTGTCAGCAGCTGTTTCTGTTTTTTGCCTGGGACAGTCTCTCCATCTGTACAGTGCCAGTGTAGAGGACCCCCAACCCCCAGATCAACACAATGTAAAGGAAATCAACACAAATCCTGTTTACTCCTCACCTCACAATGTGATATAATAAACATGTTTCCCTTGTAACAACAGCACAATGGGCAGTCACAAAAATCAAAGGCGGCTGCGTTTGAAATACTTTGTGTGACTCTCTCAAGTGAACCAGTATGCTGTCTTCAGTCATGTCCCGATCACAGGGGAGACGAGCGCTTGTGAAGAAGGGTAAAGTGATCCCACACAGAGACAGTGATAAAATCAGGACTGGGTGTGGGGTCAAACACCGACCCGGTCTGTGTGAAAGTTCACTGCTTAACCTATTAAAAGGGGCCACGCCATCTGTTGAAAAGCTGGGTATTAATCAAATCGTCATATAGATCAGAAATGAAACAATGACAACATACCACAAAAACTAAAAAAGGAATTTATTACTTATTTTATACTACTCTATTACTTACAAATTGTGCTGTAATCATTCACAAGCAAATTCTTTAATTGTCTCAATTTACTTAACTAGATCAGTCCAACTAGAAAAGATGTGAATTCAAGCTTTTTTTTTTATTTGTAAATTTTGTTGTGCCTAAATAAAAAAAAAAACAACATTATTTTATTTAAGGCTTGGAAATACCAGCGTTTGCACATTATTTATATAATGTGTTTTAAATGCCTATGGGAAAATCACTAATCATACATCTCAAGCAAAGAGAACAATGGTGTGTGAATCCCTATAGGTCATATGTCATCAGATTAGGATCTAAGCTACTATAATGTCACATTGTAATTAATATTAAATATGATTGTGTTAAAATAGGACTGGCTACCCTTAAAGCTGATTATGGGCTTAATATGGCTTAGATATAGCCAGACAGAAACATTTATATGTGAATACTCTTAATGACAGCATTGTTTTAATCTGCCTACAATTACAATTGGATATAGGTTACTTGCAGGTACATGTTCTAGTGTTGGTGCTATCACTCGTGCCTCCAGGCTTACAACGCCTACATGTTTCTTAACGCTCTCTGCTAAGTGTTTTGCCTGTAACCTGGCTGGCAGACGACTATCTGGGGCTAAATAAACAAAACAAAATATCTGCTGTTCAAAAAGGCAGTTAAACGTGCCAACTTTAAAACACGGACGGACAACTTATCTAACGGTAATAACAGAGCACTGAAACTAACTGAAACTACTTAATTATAAGTTTACTAGGCTGACATTAATGCAGATAATTACTGATAATCAATCAATTTAAGACAACACTACAAAAATAATTCAAAATAGTATGTTCAGTGTCAGTCACACTATCAACTGGCAAATGTTCAGGGTTCATTTATTTTTTATGTTATTATGTTTTTTTGTTCTGTTTTCTATATTTTGAACATACTTGTATTTTTAAGTTGGCTAAATTATATATATTGGCTGTTAAAATGTAGTCTACCCAAGCCATGAAACCATATAGCTGGATTTCCCCCAATGTGCCGATTCTACCACAACATTAATCTGCTTGTATGCATATGTTCCCAGGAAATGTTGACTAAAACCACTGTGTTAGCCCAGTGTGAAGGTGTCCAGAGCTGGTTTACAAACACCTGTTGAGTGGCTGTTTGTGCTGACGCTGTGCCTGAGTGCTGCCCACTGTCTGTCAGCATCTGTTTATCACTGATCATATCAGATAGCACACTATATACATTACATGGGCTACATATACAATGAAGCAAGTAAAGTTGATCAGATTGTCATTAACATATGAGCTTCTGTCTGTTTCTCTAAAACTGTACTGCAGTGGTATAAATGTATAAATCTAATTTAGCAAAAATAACCTTGTGATCCTCTAATAGCCTAAACTAATTTGTAAGTATGCACGTGATAGCCTAACTTTTTTTCTAACTCTTGCTAATAAATCAACTCATTGCGCACCAATAAATAAATATAACTAATAATATTAAATGAAAAACTCTAGGGACAAACAGTGTAGTTGCCCAAAGTTGTGTGACTGTGTGGACACTAGTGGGACGGTGTCCTGGAAGAATAACGCCCCTAAACGTGGAGCAGGAGCGTCCCTCAAGTCATTCTGAACTCGGTATCAGAAGTGACAACATCTCATGCTGGAGTTCACTGCCGCACACTTTCTCTCCGTGGATCTACTTCTGGATTATATGTTTATCTTTTTGAAGGAAGACACCTATCGGATCTATGAACAAACTCATGTGGATTTGTAAAACCCCTTTAAACCAGAAGGAATGTATATTTTGTTTGTTAAACTAACTTTGTGGTCGCTGATAGCACTTACGCGAGGTAAGTAGCGGAGAGATTCTTGTAGCTGCTTTTGATGACAAAACTTACCTAATTGTAAAATATTCATACCGAATAGGATATTTTATGGTGTTACATTTATCTGCATTTATTTCTTTACCACCGTAGGAATTTGTAATTTCTAATGCTCTGTTCCCAAAGTCTTCAAAGTAACCGGCAACTTTAACATGTAGTGGCGCGTACAGTGGCTAATTAATTAGTAACTTTATCCACCTGTTAGCATCACGTCTGTTTAGGTTCGATTTTAACGTTATATTTTTAGGCTCAGGTAGCAGTTGTGTTCTTATTGAGCCCATAGACCACTTCTTCTCACTAATGTGTAAACGCATGCCTTTCCACTTCGGATGAGTGGTGTTTTTTTATATTCTCACAAAATTGTGCTACTGGCCAGGTAGCACATTCTTTAGGTGCAGCTAAGGTGCATGTGTCCACCAAACTCATGTCAAGTTTGGTACACCACAGAAAACTAAACCCTCAGGTGGCAAGAGTCACACCTAATACTCATATTTGTGGAGTATGCCATTTACAGTCTCAGGGGAAAACAAACTTTGGGAGCAATATGTAATGTCATATATCATTTCAATATAGACAGTTCTGCAAAATGTTTTAAAAAGTTTTGTGAATTTTATTTTCAGGCCAAAGATGCCTGATGCCCACGGAGAAGTGTTTGAACCAGGGGACGTGTGAGCGGACTCCAGACGGAATCGGAGAATGCACGTAAGTTCAACATCTGTCCTTATTCAACCAATCACAGACAAATGACCAAAAAGTGTAGAAATATTGTGAATGATTCAGATTTATGGTTGACATGTGAAGGTTGTAGAGGGTGACTTCTCAGCTAAGTGTTGCTATTTCAGGGAAGCGCTGGTCAGAAATGAGTGGATATTGATGAGGACAGGGGTCACTGTGGGAGAGTGTGTGTCTGGGTGCTGCTGCTCTCCCTCCACAGACCCTTGCAGACCATGAACCATGTTTTCCTTTCTTTTGCCGAGCGACAGCTGGGGTTGCCAGAAGCTGGACCGCCATTGTTCTGTGTGCGATTAATTCTGTGTGACTAATCTGGGTGAGGCTTCCCAGAGAGACCCTCAGACTGGGACCTCCTCTCTTACCCCTCCCCTCTCCTGGGAGTTTGGCCCCTTAGTGGCCCTCAGTGCTCCTGGTCTCACATTCCTCTAGACAGATGGCAATAGGTGTTTTTAGGTTTAGGTTTAAAGTTGGTTCTTTAGTTGTTACAATGTAATTCTTAAAGTGTAAGTGAAAAAGCTCCAATCTGGCCCTGAACCTGTTTTAGAACAATGGCCTGGATTACTCTCAGATCTATATCTGAGCTGGCATGAGCAGCTCAGTGTCATCTAACTGGATAAGCCATTGAGTTGAGTGACCCTCCAGTGATTGAACTGTATAGGTCACAACCTGCTTTGGACTCTAAAACTCAAGTCGCTGCCTTGGCCTCCCGCCACATCTTAATTTGGTCTGGTTGTGTTATTCACACAGGCCCCCGCCTCCACAAAGGCATCATTGTACCCTTTACTGTCCTCCTCCCTCTCATGGAGACAGCTCTGAGGCATGCTCCAGCTCCACTGTTTAAGTGGTTTTAGCAAGAACACAAATATTAACATCCAGTTTAGTTTGTGTGCTCTTTTTCTCTTTAATGAATGTAAAAAGATAAATCAAATTAGAGAGATTTGGCCCAGATGTCAGAGCTAATGTTTTTAGAATATAGTTGATTGTTGCTGTTGTAGATCCATGTCTTAAGTAACTCTAATAAATACATAAAATATATATCCTGTAAACAAAAAGAAAGCTATATAACAAATCTGGTATAAACTTAGATTGTTTCACTTACCTGGGAAATTGGATTTTGTTTCATGTGAATTGAGAAAAATAATCTGCACTATAGTGGGCAGTTTTACATGAAAGCACCATATATAAGGCAAATAATAATTGTAATTAGTAATGTTCCAGTTTCTTTTTAGCTTGTAGTAATTTCTTTGAACTTTGAAGCACAATGAAGCTGCTTTTCAAGTCAGGTGTTAGGTGAGGGTCTCAGAATGCTTCAGATTTATATTCTGTCAAGAGATGCCTACTCAACATGCCATACCATAAATACCATGTCCTCATATCTGGCCTAGTCCAATGACACCTTGACTGAGGTTTATCTCCAAAAAGGGCTTCAAGGAGGCCTCTCATTTACTCCAGAGGCTTGGCAGGAGACGAGAGAAAAGCTGAGCAGGAAAAAGGAGCAGATTCGAGCAGTACACCTTCTTTGGTATGCCGACACTGAACCAAGACAGTCCTGCTGACAGACAAAATGCCTTCATCGAAATGGAGACAGTATCTGTAAACTCTTCATAGTTGAGGCTAGGGTATTTTAGCCAAGCATTAGTTCAAACATAAAGAATTGAACTGTGTGTTTTACTGTTACATAAAGTAGAAGTTTGATCATACCATGCCTTAGGACACGGATGCTGAATGTGTGACATAGTTATGACTGGCCTATAGCTTTCTATTAATATTTTCATGAAAGATTGCTTCAAGTTAACAGCTCTCAGGAATTATTTGAATGGTATGTGCAAAAACTGTTATAATATGGATGAAAGTGAGCCCTTGTCTGCGTGGTTCTGGGGTTCCCTCAATAGCACTTTTGTTTGCTGTGATCAGATGAGTCCATCTCCCCCCACAACAGCCCACCCCTCCCTCAGTCCCATTCAGAGTCAGGAAACAGTCTTGGAGTGGCCCAAGGGAAGAAAAGGTGCCATATCTGATCATATCATCACACAACCAGAGACACACAGTGCAGCCTTTTATATGGCCGCTGCTGGTGTTGGGTTCCTTTTGGCCAGGGTCTGGCTGGTGAGAGGGCTGATGGGCAGAGCTTTTTGAATAGAGGTGGGAACACTAGTGCTGGGGATTAGTGATATTTGAGACTCACTGGTTGGCATATGTCAAGATAAACCAGTCCAACTTTGATGGCTGCTTGAGTGCTCTGACAGCCTGATTACGTGTACTGTACAAGACAAAGACATACTCCAAATCAAACTTCCTCATTTCACTTTCTAAGCCCGACCACCTGTCTGTGGGTTACATTATTACAAGTGATGCAGGCGTGCACTCAACCACAAAGCAGCATGCTCCATAATACCCATGATTACTTGTGGTTTTGCCCATTGAACTGAACATTAAAAACAGAATTTGACTGCCAGGTGTGCCTTTAGTTTTCACTCCCAAATGCACACTCCCTGTGTACTTATTTGAAAAAAAGGATTGATACTTTTGCAGTGAAAGAAGTAGTTTGTTCCGTTAAGTGGCTGTACAGATCGTAAGACTGATTCCAATCATCGTTTATTTTATGTGAAAATCTTCGCAGATCTCCAGTCTTCACATGGCAAGATGTTGTGTACAGTAACAATCTGAGGGTCCAGTTACATTGTCAGTTACAGCTTCATAGCCGTAAAGCCTGTAAGTGGTTCCCAGCCTCATAAAGCAGCCAGTGGCACTAGTCATTATTGGGGCTATGACTTACAGGACATGTACATGCAGACACACACACACACACGCTTGGTTTAGTGGTCGGTTCTCGGGGGAGCTGGCTCTTTCCCATGGGCTGTGACCGTAATAGTTGTCCCAAATAAACAGGGTCTCTAATGAAGGCTGCCAGATGTGGACTGGCAGGTCTCTTCTCCTGTACGATTACAGAGGAAGAAAAGAAAGAGGCTTGTAAGCAGAGGGGTGGTGCGCTCCCTGTAATTTCTTTAGCCAATGGGGAGTTGGTGGTAACTTTGGTTTTGGTTCCACAACAAACAACAAGCTAATTTCTGCCCCAGGTTTGGTTTTAGTTCAGCTATTTTTAGGCTAAAACGTTCTCTTTTGGTGCAGTGCAATTTAATCACACATTTTCAAGCCGATTTGTCCTTTAGTGATTGCAAAGTTGCCATTGTGGTTTCCGACTTGAGATTGGCTGTAGAAACACAGAAGCCTGGAAAACTGAGGAGGAAGTGTGGAGGAAAGAGTTGAGAGCCCCCACCCGTCCCCCCAGGGCAATGCTTTTAAAACAGATCAGACATGGCTAAAGAGGACTTAGCCCAGGCAAAGAACCAAACAGTCAGGAAATGAAACAGGACCCAGGGAGGGGGGCATCCACCAACACATTTAGGCATCTAGCGAAAACTCAAATCAAACCCACAATAAGAATATTTCAGAAACTTTTGTAAACAGTCAGATTTTTATTTTAAATAGTTTTTATCCTTTATTCAACAGATAGTAATATAGGATAGTAATAAAATGAGAGAGAGAAAGTGGCACAAACCAAAATGGCCCGAGCTGTGAATTGAATTTGGTCTGGTCCAGTCTAGGGCTGAAATTATTTGTGATTAATCGATTTTGAAAAAATGGTCAACTATATAAGTAATCAAATAATTGTTAACTGGAGTCTAAAACATGCCATTTGCTCAGATAAAAACATTTTACAACCCCCGCAGAGCAGTATTGTAGTAGTCTACGTAGTGCAGAGCACTTTTTGCTATCCACTGATTAACCGATTCATTGAAAAAAATTTGCTAAATATTAGTTAGTTGCAGCCCTAGTCCAGCCTATGGCATTTGATCTAATACAGTAAAAATGTATGTATTTTATTATTTAATTAATATAAATGGCAGTTATTATTAACTAGTTATTGCATACACAAAATGCATATAAACGATCAAAACATATTGAGTTTTTGACACCACTACCATTAACAATATTCAAAATATACATTATTATATTAATATTCCATAAAACATTATCCTGAAACATTTTTTTTTTAAATGGGACTAATAATAACTCTAATAATAACTGTCTCACAGAGACACCATATTTGAATAAAAGCACAACCTAAATCACTAATCTTCTTATAGGAGATATAGTACCATACTCAGTCTGTACAGCTGTTGAAATATTTGTTTGTATACAATGTACTTGTGTAACTTACATGCTGTGTGTGTGACATCAGAAAAGTGGCAGATGGCAGATTGCCCCAAAACTGAGGAAAGCCCCTTTTAGTGTGACGCCTGTCGAAGGGTCACATGTCACTACAACATCTGCTACAGACTGGAGCTGCCGCATGGTCGCTGTTATGCGTCTCGTTTCTTGTAGCTGGGACCTGTTGCTATAGGCTACTGCTACAGCAAGTGAATGAGAGACAGTGGAGAAGTGAGCACCCATGAGGACAATAAGAACCACAGGGCAGCCATGACAGAACAGATAATAACAGTATCAGTACTGCAGTTACATGATACCTCCTAAACACCTGATGTTTGCTCAGCTCCAGATTTGAGCCCTTCTTTTCATGTCAACTTTATTTACCTTTCCAGCTGCCGAGTTTACCTGCCGCCTGCCAGGCTGCAGATTTCTCTTGTTGTAGCAGCTGCTCACTGGTACTATTTGTTTTCAATGCAGCCAAGTCTTCCAACTTATATGCAAGTTTTATTGTGTCAGTTAAGCTGTATTCAAGTAAATGCTTGTATTTGAGAGCTATTTGGCATTTTTTTATTTTAGAGCAAAACGTTAGCGATCTTCGTCTAGTGTGTGCTACAGACTTACAGCTAACACCTGGATGTGTTTGCATAGCTCACCCACGTGCACTAAGGTGAGAGTGCACAGACTCTTTGTGTTTGTTTTTCTACTATAGAGAAGAGACACTCTTAATTAGGGCTGGGAACCTCAGGGTACCTTACGATTTGATTCCATACATGGCTCACGTTACAGATAATATCACAATATTGAGATATTGCGATAATTGATATAGTGCACATAACTAATAACCTACAATATAGGCTTTCTCAAAAAAGGAAACACATTTTAAGTATTGCCAGATTTAAATTTTGTGAAATATACAAAATATTATCACCAAAAAAAAACTTATTCCAATTCAGGTTCTTTATTTCTCATTTTGTTTGTGTTCACCTTGCACAACATACACAACATTAATTTGGGCAATATGATGATAAAATATTGAATATAATATGAATTAAAGACAACCTGCTAGTCTGGGAAGTTTGTTGAATCATCAGTTTATTCATTTATGCTCTGCTCTAATAAATAAATAGTCCGTGTTGCCAGACATATGATAATTATCATATTTGTGTGATGATTTGGACCCCTGTATGATCAATAATTCTAAAAAGAGGTAAATGTACGATAAATTTAAGGTGCCAGTTATTGTCCTGTTGGTGATTATATGTTCACACCCCCTGTTTATCTTCTGATGCTGGGTCTGTATTACGCCCTCATTTAGACGAGACAAACCCCTGTTGCCAGATTATGAAGCGATCGAGTGGGTCAATACAATACTTCGCTACAGTGCACACTTTGTTTACACTTGGGAAAACAAAACTTAAAGCTTATTAGCATAACTTAAGTGTTCGTCCAGAAAAATGACGTGGACTTGGTGGAATATGTGTGTGGGTGACAACAGTGTCAGGTCAATTACCGCATTATAAATTCAGTTTTAATACAGCTTTTTTTTAGAGGTTGTAGACTAGTTTCTAGTGCCCTATTGGCAAGTTTTTTAATTTGTACGATAATGTTTTTCAAAATACGATAATTTCGGACTGTCTATATACGATAATTGTGTTTTGATCATTTGGCAGCACTAGAAATAGTATTAAGTATTATGATGAACATTGGATTGGATGTACATTGAATTTGAGGTTAAAAATGTTAAGACTGATAGCATTAGTTTTCTGTGTAAGACAATAAATAGAACGTCAACTAGAATCATGATTGTGATTTTGGCTAAATACCATTGTGATATTATGTTTTTGCCATATCTCCAATGTGTGTGGGGTGTCTTACAGATCTGACTAGTCCAATAGCGAAATAATTGGGTTTAAAATGCTTTGGAGAAAAAGAAGGTGCACGGTTGTGACTGAGCAGAGTAAAAAAGTTAAATCAATAGCGGGTATAAAAATTTACAAAAAGGTAAAACATGAGGTCTCTATAAGGAAATGTGATTTACAAAGAGTTTTTTTGGGCCAATGAAGAGGTCTGTAGAATCTGAATTGAATACAATGACTCCACTCATCCACCCCTCTCTCACTCACATCCCACTTTTCTGTTAGGAGCTGAAAGCAAGCAGTGGCAGCTACTGTCATATCAAACAAGCAACCTAATCTCATCAAGGCGCCATATGTTTTAAAGTTACACTGAGTTTAAATCATCCAAAGAGGCATTTTTAATAATTTTTCATTTATCTTCTTAACCAGTCATTGGGTGTTTAGAAGTTACATGATTTTCTGTCTATAATTATATTCTTGTATTAGGCTTAGAGTTATCAGTAGAGGCTCTGTTAGTCTGGGCTGGATGACAGCAGTAGGATGGGAGTCTTGAAGAGGAAAGAGGCGGTGGATTTGGGAGGGGTGTTGAGAGGGTGAACGACTGAGCCAGCAGCTGCTGTCTGCTCATTAACATGCGCACCTGCTCCCTGCGGCCCTTTTCCAGCGAGCTTGAGCAGCGCCTCACGACCTCAGCACCCGCCACCGCTGGCCTCTCATATTCACATTCACTGGTTCTCTTTACTGTTCATATACAGTTTGGTGTTCCTTTGAAAGTTGAGACATCCCCTGTGAAAGGATCCCCCTCAGTACTTTTGATATAAAACTCATCAATAATCAAATTTTAAATCACACAAATAATAGCTCAGTGACGTCATGCTCAAGTGACTGATTTAGTCCGAACAAAGGAATGGTTATTTATTACAGTATACACAAGAATAACTGGTCTTAAAGTTGGTAAGTTGGTCAAAGCAAGTCATGTGGAGGCGCATTTAGGTCTAACCTCAAAAAGTTGAATTGAATTCTCTCAGGTAGCACCATCTTGTTGTGGTGGCATGCCATTGCTCTCTACTGTTTACACAGAAGGTAGTGTAGCATGTGATGTTTTCTTTTTTTTGCTCCAGACCTAAAGCTGCCTAATCCCTATGAGGCTGGGGGGCTGTCTAAACACACTGAGAGGCCATGGCACTCATACACATGTGCTGGTCCCCATGGGAATGTTTGGGGACACAGTCTAGCCAGTGGCCCCAGGCACACTAGACTGCTGTCTTTGGTCAGATGGTAAAAACAATATTTATAAAAATGTTGCTTGCTGTTGGTCCCAAAACCTTTTCCAATATGGGTCATAGATGTGCTGCATTTTCTTCTGAACCTTGAATCTTTTTGCATCTCTGTCTGATAATGGATGAAATCCTTTAGGGGTTGATGAATAACTATCAGCGTTGTGGTGGCATTGGTCTTTGAAGTTTGCCATAGTGTTGGCGGCTCAAACTTGTCCCTGGCATGAATGGGTGCTGACAAAAGGATTGAAGTACATTTCAGCCTGAGAGCTGCTGAAGGGGGCCATGACTGCTGCCTTTCTTGTCTCCAAACCTTTGGAAAGAATGGATTTAGCCGAGGAATTCCAAATAGCTCAGATGTTTTTTGTTCCCCTACCCTAGTGCTATTGAGTAGATGCTTTGTTTTTTTTACTGATCAAGCCTCCTTGGCCACCCAGTGTTGACAACAGTATTCAATCTCTAGGTGGTATATGAAACGTGGGTGAGCATAATACCACAGGTTAACAGATCTGCATCTCATGCATTTGGTATATAGTATGTAAGTCAAAAAATGTGGTTTTATACAGGTTACTGATTTAGCTAAGTAGTTTAGTTTAAAAAACAAAAAAAAATGTATATATCTCTGCACATTTTAGCCCAGTATGAAGAAGAGTACATGTAAATATCCAATACAATTCAAACAATGATTTATTATTAATACAATAATACAAATCAAGTACAGTGACTGATTTTCTGGTTGTAGATGTGATATTGATCTGGTTAGTCCATAACATTTTTGAAAGGCCTGTGAATTATTTCTTATCTCTTGTATGGATGTGTGTGGTCTCTTTGTTGAGCCGGCGTATCCTCAGGGGATGCCCCTCAGTTCTTGTCATAGTAGTTGTGAATGTGTGAATATGGCCTCGTGCACTCTCTCTTTCTGGGAACTTGTTTATGACTCAAACACAACTTGTGAGAACCACCACCCCTGTGTCCACTGTGCAGATTGCTGTGTTATACAGCCCAAAACACAAAGTTCGAGGAGGATATGTGAGGAGGTGAATGGTAGTTGTGCCATATTAAGAGTAGATTCCATTGGTTCTGTCGAAGTTATTTGAACTCTCTGTTGCTAAATAGTTGATTCACCAGCACAATTTCAGTGTCTGCATTATTATTATGTGTATTAAAGTTCAATGCCTATTTCAACATTCATTAATAATTATGTTATTAATTATGTGCATGATTGTAGGTGTTGTAAAAATCTTTCTATAAATAATATGGCTAAACAGGTTGATTTACTCCTTGTTTTTCCTCAGGTGCCGTGATGGATTTGTAGGGAGCAGATGCCAGTTTCATGACCCATGCACCACCTCACCATGCATGAATGGTGGCACATGTCAGGCAGTCTCCAGGGGGAACACAGTAGACTTCAGCTGCAGCTGCAGACTAGGCTTTTCTGATCGCCGGTGCATGACGCCCATCAACAATATTTGTGTTAACTCACCATGCCGTAATGGAGGCACTTGTGAGCTTGAGAGTCTACAGTCATACAAGTGCCGCTGCCCGCCTGGATGGTCAGGTAACAAAATCATGTCATTTATTATTTTATTTAATGCTGAAACTATACCTAGTCTTATATTCTTGGACTGCAGTTTAAATGTATTTTGTTTTGTTTCTGTAGGTACATTGTGCGAACACCATGACCCCTGTGCCTCAAACCCTTGTGCCAATGGTGGCCAATGCTCTGCAGTTGAGTCCCACTACATCTGTTCGTGCACATCTTTTTTCTTTGGACAGACCTGCAAACAAGACGTCAACGAGTGTGATTCATACCAATCTCCATGTAAGAACGGTGGCGTTTGTTTCAATGAGGTTGGCGGGTACCGATGTCTATGTCCCCCGGAGTTCTCAGGCAAAGTCTGTGAGACCCGATACGTGCCTTGTAATCCTTCACCATGCTTTAACGGAGGGACCTGTGTCCAGAAAGGAGACACCAGCTACGAATGCTCTTGTGTGCCAGGTAAATAATATAAATTCACATTTGAATACAGATTATTATCTCTGACATGGATGTTATGTTTTTGATTTGGTTTGTTTATCTGTCAGCCACTAGTTACTAGGGGTAGCATTTCAGTATACAATACAGGCCTTGAGGTTATAATACAATATATATATTATTTATTTATTTATTTATTATCAAATTAATAATTCATTATATTAACAAACCTAATTAAAATAATGTAATAGCTAGACTACAATTTAAGATAAGGCAATTTAAGTATTTCATTTCATACAGGTTATATAAATCGATATGGTCATGTAATTTAGTCGTTCTGTGTTCTGTGAAGTAGTTTGGTGAAATGCTTGGCCAGATTACTTGTTGCAGCGCTTGCATGCAATCCTCCGCTCACACAAACAGAGGAAGAGGTTTGAAGCACGGAGCTGCCGTGTCTGACTTTTATGAGAGGAGAGAAATTAGTGTGTTTTATGCACATATTTGACAGTGTGACATTAGTGCATCAATAAGAGCATGTTATAGCTAAAGCTAATTGGTCCCTATGAATGTAGATTTTTTTGGCCATTCATGAACTTCACATTGTGATATGTGCACGAGGCATATCGTCACATTTTTGTGTCATGGTGCATTGTTACACCTCTGCTAGTTTTTCTGATTGTAGAACAACATTTACCTTGGTAGTTTTACCTTGATGAACTGTTTAATTAAGTCTTATTGTTATTGAAGTCAGATTTAGTTAAAACAGAGCCTCTGCCGTGATGACCTTAGGCAGGGCTGCTCCTGTTATACTGTGTGTAACACTCTGTGAACAAGGCAGAACCACAGAAGGAAAGCTTCAGAGCTTATCATAAGGAAATGGTCAAAGGATAACATCCTTCTGTACAGAATCCAATGAGGGACAACATGAACTAAAGATCCCCTTTTTAATAACAACCTTTTTCTTTATACAAAGTTAATCAGTTGACAGAATCTGTTTTCTTATATTAATATAATGGATAATATTATAATGTAATATTTTACATACACGATGCAATTTTAAAGAAGTTGATATATTTAATATACTGCAGTAAAATGTATGTTTTACTCTCCCCAACTGTTTCAAAACCCTTGTGGTTACAACTGTAAAGATTCCCACAAACCTTGCGTGCTTACAGTTGACCACATTTAACTGCTCATTTAATAGCTATTGACAGTGGGAAATTTAACAAAGGTTGTGCTACAATTTTTAAGACAATATTTGTTACTATCAGGTTTTACGGGGAAAAACTGCAACATCAACATTGACGACTGTCCCAGTCATGAGTGCCAGAATGGAGGCACATGTGTGGATGGTGTTAACACCTACAACTGTCAGTGTAAACCAGAATTTACAGGTAAGTCATGCTCAACAGTCGGATCATTCTAACACAACAGTAGGTCAGAACACACCATTACCAGTCACTTTCTGTTTCTGTAGGTCAACTGTGCACAGATGATGTTGATGAATGTCAACTGATGCCAAATGCGTGCCAAAATGGTGGCACGTGCCACAACACTTTTGGCGGTTACCAGTGTGTTTGTGTCAATGGTTGGACCGGGGATGACTGCAGTGAAAATATTGATGACTGTGCCAGTGCTGCCTGTTCTTCAGGGTCCACCTGTCACGACCGTGTAGCTTCATTTGTCTGTGAATGTCCCCACGGCCGCACCGGTATATTTTGCCCTATTATGTGTTCATGCTAGTATTTACTTATGGTTTTAGTCTGGATGTCTTAGTTCTTTTAATTCTGGATTATTTTTGTTCTTTGTTCAAGGACTTCTGTGCCAGCTGGATGATGCCTGCATCAGTAACCCATGTCAAAAGGGCTCTAACTGTGACATTAACCCTGTTAGTGGGGATCACTACTGCACCTGCCCTTTAGGATACTTTGGGGCTTCATGTGATCAAGACGTTGATGAGTGCTCCCTGGGTAAACTATTATGAAGCTTGTATTACAGTACATATTAGCAATTCAGTAAATATATAAGTAATAAACACTAAGGACTAGACAGGTGTCCGAAAAGTGCTTTTGGATGATCAAACTTGCAAAATTAAGAAAGATCGTATGAAACCCAAAACATAAACACATTATTTTACAAACAAAGTATAAATAAATTGTCATTTTTTTTGTGCTTTTGAACATGTTCATCAACATAACTGTGTTTGTACAGGTCCCAATCCTTGTGAGCATGCAGGGAAGTGTATAAACACCAAAGGGTCGTTCCAGTGTAAATGTCAGCGTGGATATATAGGACCTCGCTGTGAACTGGACATTAATGAGTGCATGTCAAACCCATGTATGAATGAAGCCACCTGCCTGGATCTGATAGGAGACCTTCACTGCATCTGCATGCCAGGTATGACTACAGTATTGTAAAGTACTGTTCATGTTATAATTGTGTGTTGACAAAAAAGGAGTCAGAAGTTTAGCTTTAGCATGATTAGGAAAAATACTGTGGCTCTCAAATCTAATGCTATTTCCCTTGCTAATTGACCAGGCTACGAAGGGGAGTTCTGTGAGATCGATACAGATGAGTGCGCCAGCAGCCCATGCCTGAACAACGGCAAGTGTATCGACAAGATCAACAATTTCCTTTGCCAGTGCCCCACAGGTGAGGCTTCCGTAGTGCTGTCGACGGTTACGGGATGGGGTAGGGTGGGAGGGAGGGGAGGCGTGGGTCCAGGGGGCACAGAGGTCGATCTCTCTCTCACTCTTTCTGCCTGGTTCTTCCTCTTACTCAAACACAAACACACACACAAACACCTCTTTAGACGGGCACTAATCCCAGCCTTGAGGCAGGCTTACGGAGGCCTGGGCAGCCCAGAAAGAACACAGCAGTCAGAAGGTGAGGGAAAAAATCTATAGGGAAAGGCTTGAGGAAGTTTGAACTTTAAAACAAGTTTCTTGTTCCTTTTACCGAAAGTGATGAGTGAGCACAAACTTGCTTTATGTTTTTGTGATGAGAAAAAGTGAGCTATAGAAAATGTATAGTTATAGAAAATTATGTGTTCACTAAAATATGTTTTGTGATTTACATCCTGTGCTGTTGCACAATTTTTTGAACCAGTGTGATGGAATGTAACTAGCAAATATACTGAAGGTTCTTCACACATGTGTTTTTGGTTTAGCATTCTTTGAGCAGAATCACTGAGGTGGAAATAATTTTTTTTTTTAAATGTTGAGGCTTTGAATCGGGTGGATCAAAGGCACTCCGGGTGGAGAATCCGTCCAGTTGAGAGCAGTGAAAACAGAAAGGAAGGAGAAGGACTGTCCGAGTGGAAGACCTAATAAAGACGGGTACAGGAGTGAACACAGGAGCTTAGCATAAAGACAGAGGGTTATGTGAGGAAGCAGTCTCGAGTGTGGAGGGCAGTGAAAGTCTTCAGAGTTGTGTAGTGGGGCGGCAGAGTCCCAGATGCACAAACCGTTATCCAAAGGAAAGAAGGGAGGAGCCCCGAAGGAGGAGGGGACCAACCGACCTGCTTAATATGCAAATGTATGCCTCTTACTTGCTAGGCCTCTGGCGAGGGGCTCCTCTTTTCATTTCTGTACATGGAATAGCCATGGAAACCCTGCTGAGAGCCATTGAAATGTCTAATTCCAGCAGTCTGGGGATAAACCCCGCTTTGGATGTTATGCTGTATGTGTGATTCAAAGCACACTTGCAATTTTTGCTTTCATATTTCATATTTTTTTCTGTATTGTAAAGTTAAACTAGGGGATAAATAAATAAATAAATAAATAAATAAATAAATAAATAAATAAATAAATAAATATATATATATATATGATAATTGTTGCATGGTTAAATATTTAATTTAATTTATTTTTTTTGTTAAAATATGTGAGCATAGAAAGATTATATGTATAACCAAGTGAGGTGATTATCCAATGAATATTTATTTTTACATAGTTTTGGGCAGTTGGTCTATTACAAGGTTATTTGTCTCTCCTACACAGTGCCCTGTCTTGACATCATGTATTTATTTGTGGCTACACCAGAAACAGTGAATGGTTGTGGCGAAAGTCCACTGGGAGACATCAGCTTACCCTCAGCCACACAAATACTTACTTCCCACTGGATTAGCCACATCTGAGTGCGTCTTTTTGGCTGGAACTACCTGTGTGTTCCTGGAGTGAGGAGGAGAGGGGAAGCAGCATGTTATCTCTTCATCAGGCAACATCCTCATAGTTCTTCAACTGCACCATCATGTGACGATTGGACCAGAAAATAATTTTGAGAAAATAGAGGAAGCCTGTTGGTTGATTGTGAATGCCAAGAAGTTTGAATAGTGAGGGTCAAAGGTCAGGCTGGCTCTTTTTAGGGGCAGGAAGGGGGAGAGGGTGTAGAGAAAAAGAGGCGAACGCAAGACATGAGAATGTGCATTGTGATGGAAAAGTTTTGGGGGACAATGGAGGCAACAGCTCAGTTTAGCTTTGCACTGAGGGGACAGGCTGCTTTTGTCCCACACCTCACAGTCAGGAGATTTTTATTCTCCCTCATTTTTCTCTTCTTGCCCTCCCCCATTTTCAACAAACTTGGTCCCCCATTTTCCCATCTCCTTTTGGAGTCATGCTGAAAGGGAGTGAAAGGGAAGATGGAGAGCTTGCAGTCTTGTGTGGTTGTTAATTAACATGCAGTTTTCTAATTCGTTTGAGAGTCCTCATAGTGTGGGCCTGGGATTATGAGTGGGACCAATTCCAAATAGTGAGAACACTGTAGCAATGTCTGCACACACTCTGATATTCAACAAAACCTACTTGTTTTTGTCCAGGCTTCACCGGAAACCTCTGCCAGATAGACATCGATGAGTGTGCCAGCACGCCTTGTAAAAATGGCGCCAAGTGTACAGATGGGTCCAACAAGTACACATGTGAATGCACGGAAGGTAAACCAGAAACAGCATTTAAAATATTACCAAAAAAAAATCTTTCTTAAATCAAAGTAGCCAACAACTTCATTTTTGTATTTCCAGGATACACAGGGAAACACTGTGAGACAGACATCAATGAGTGCTTCTCTGATCCTTGCCACTATGGGACTTGCATTGATGGCTTGGCCTCATTCAGCTGCCATTGTAAACCTGGCTATACAGGACGCCTGTGTGAAACTAACATCAATGAATGTTTGAGCCAACCATGCAGGAATGGGGGCACTTGCCAGGACAGAGAAAATTCATACATTTGCAACTGTCCCAAAGGCACCACTGGTAAGAGACAGAAGCTGTCATAAAAAACATTTCTGTTTTATTTAAAATTAAGCTGCATTTTTGTGTTCTTAGGAATCAATTGTGAAATCAACATTGATGACTGCAAGAGCAATCCCTGTGATTCTGGAACATGCATTGACAAAATCAATGGCTATGAGTGTGCATGTGAGCCTGGTTATACAGGTAGGTTTCATGGTGATTTAAGTAAAAAGTGTAGTTCTGAAAAAGTAGGGTGACAGATGGCGAGCGAGTGTGCACACTCCTCTGAGGCTCGACCGGTGTCACTTTCCAGCTCCACCCTGTCCCCAGCCTACTGCTGTTAGGACACATAGACAGGCCTTCCCCCTTTAAAAGGGGGGATACACACACTTTGGCGCACAATGTCACTAGAGACTGAGCTGTTGAAAAGATTCACTGAAAGATTCCTGAAAGGTGAGCTTTTAAAAGGTTGAAAGCAGGTTCCTACTTTAAAGCTAAAAGGACGCCCTTTATTTCATGTGTGTCAGTGGCCTCAAAGCCTCAAGTGGCCCAAATGAAGAATAAAAAGCTTACAGCACATTAGTTCTTGAAAATACCAATAAAATGCATTCCAATGCATTATTTTGTCATCATACATGCAAGGTATATACAACAAAATTGTGTAGATCAGATGGAGGGTTAGTCCTGGGTTGCTGCCTCTGGACACACTGCCACTATGGGCCAACAGGCATGTTTTTAGTGAAAACCAGAGGAAAAAGATGTTCACAGGACCTTTATACTGTGAGGTGCCACCATGCTATCTGAATTAGAATATTCTATACAAATCTAAATTTAAAACATATAGATTGTTATATCTAATGAGAAATAATTACCTTCTCTCTTGCAGGTACCATGTGTAACATTAACATTGATGAGTGTGCTATGAACCCCTGCCACAATGGTGGGACCTGCATTGATGGCATCAACGGCTTCACCTGTGTGTGTCCTGAAGGATACCGTGACAACACTTGCTTCTCCCAAGTCAACGAGTGCCTCAGTAACCCCTGTAGCCATGGTCACTGTGAAGACAAAATCAATGGGTGAGGGAATTTTAAGCTACATACACTACACAAATATACTTTTTTATAGCACCAAATGTTTCATTCTTGTTTGTCACTTTTTCTTTTGTAGATATAAATGTCTGTGTGACTCTGGCTGGATTGGTAAAAACTGTGACATTAACAATAATGAATGTGAATCCAACCCATGTATGAATGGAGGCACCTGCAAAGACATGATCGGTGGATACATTTGCACCTGTCGTGCTGGCTTCACTGGTTAGTATTTGCTATTTGTTGTGTCCTTTTGTTAGACTTTATATAGTTTTTATACTAGTCATATAACTGATCTTATATATTGTTTTTCTCTCAAATCACAGGACCAAATTGCAAGACTAACATCAATGAATGTGCGTCCAACCCTTGCCTTAACCAAGGGACATGCATTGATGATGTCGCAGGATACAAGTGCATTTGTTCCCTACCTTACACTGGTATGAAAATATTTTTTTAAACATTGTCTGTTTCTGTGTTGGTTTTCCTTCCACATTTTTTCAGTAGCCACTTTGTGTTATAGGTCGATAATAGGTTCAACAGCAAAAACATCTTCCTTCAGTTGTACAGATTTAAATGCCAATTTTTATTTTTATTTTTATTATATGTAATCTCACACTTATAAAAAAAACATCCAAGATGGAATGATTATAGCATATTTTAACGTGTTTGTCAAATTATCTTATTGGAAAAATCCACTAAATCTTTAATAATAAAATTCCCTACTTGAACTTGTAGGAACTTGTGGGAGTGAGGTTCTTGTCACATTTCCTGTATGCCTGCTTCCTGTCTCACAGAACAGCAAATGGCTGCACAATGGCCGGAAACTGGAGCTAGCTTCCTGTATGTGCTATGTGTGGTGGAAACAGATAGGAAAATATCTGCACAGGCCTCTTACAGTGACCGAGCCTGCCTAATCCACTGATAACATTGATTGAAAGATGATTCTGTGTCCGTTTAGATTGGAAAATCTCCAAGTTCATGAACTATAAAATATCACAGAAGTCACAAACAATAGTTGTACTGTGAATTCATAAATGGCTATGCACCTGTTCTTTACAGGAGAGAACTGTGAAACCTTAATGGCTCCATGCAGCACCAAACCCTGTCGCCATGGAGGTGTGTGCCAGGAGTCAGAAGACTATCAGAGTTTCTCCTGTGTCTGTCCTGAAGGGTGGCAAGGTACACATTAGTAACCTATGTTATAATTTATAATATTTATAATGTTAAATTATGTAAATAGGGAGAAATAAGATAATGTTTACATTTAAAATATCCTTTTCAAAGGTCAAACCTGTGATGTGGATATCAAAGAGTGTGTAAAAAATCCTTGTCGCAATGAAGCCACTTGTCAAAACACATTAGGCAGTTATTGGTGTAATTGCAAACCTGGATTCACTGGACGTAACTGTGAAACAGACATTGATGACTGCAAGCCGAGTAAGTCCACGCTTAAACAAAACTGAATATTTAACATTGCAATACACTGTTATTACTGTATATGTTTTTTCTTATAGATCCTTGCAGTAATGGTGGAATCTGTAAGGATGAGGTGAATGGCTTCTCGTGTACATGTCTGGCTGGTTTCCGGGGCTCCAAGTGTGAGGAGGACATTAATGAATGTGAAAGTAACCCTTGCAAAAATGGAGCCAATTGCACTGACTGTGTGAACAGCTATACCTGCACTTGTCCATCTGGATTCAGCGGCATCAACTGTGAAAATAACACTCCTGACTGCACTGAGAGGTATTCACCATTTTCTTCTCAGAGCAGACTTGTTCACTACTGCCCTCTATAGTAGATAACGTTAAAGCGTGGCCCTGTATCTAACATACATGTGATTGATGGTGTTAAGTCATTAACATTAAGTAATTTTAGCTTCTGGTGGAGACATTTGCATTTTGTACACTATATATAATAAATAAAATGTATTATTGTATACTAAAATGTTTTTTTTTGTCTGTGTATTGCAGCTCCTGCTTCAATGGTGGAACTTGTGTAGATGGAATCAACACTTTCACATGTGTATGCCCCCCAGGATTTACTGGTAACTACTGTCAGCATGATATCAATGAATGTGACTCTAAGCCCTGCCTGAATGGAGGCACATGTCATGACAGCTATGGTACTTATAAGTGCACCTGTCCACATGGATTCACTGGACTTAACTGTCAGGTGCGTTGATGAGATTATTTCCTAAGTGCAAATTCTGATAAAATGATTTTAATTGGATTTATTTTGGGTTCAGGATTTGGTGCATTGGTGTGAGTCTTCCCCTTGCAAAAATGGAGGTAGTTGCTGGCATAGGGATACCACCTACAGTTGTCAATGTGAAACAGGCTGGGGTGGACTGTATTGTGATGTCCCAAGTGTTTCATGTGAGGTGGCAGCCAAACAGAGAGGTACAAAGTGTTACTGCCCTGTCCTACTTTTACCACTGTTCAAATTAAATCTTTGTTTTTAATATAATGCCTATTCTTGCTTTCTTTCCTAGGGGTGGATGTTTCACAGTTGTGCCGAAACTCTGGTCAGTGTTTAGATGCAGGAAATGTTCACTACTGTCACTGCCAGGTGGGATACACTGGGAGTTACTGTGAAGAGCAGGTGGATGAGTGTAGGCCAAATCCCTGTCAAAACGGAGCCACCTGCACTGACTTTTTGGGTGGATACACATGCAAGGTAAAGATTCTACTTAAAATCACGCTTTTGTGTAGTGCTTCTTGCATATGCATACATATATATTAAATTTGGGTAAAGTACTTAAATCAGCATTATATTTCTTTATTCTTTATTTAATGTGCATCACACAAACACTGTGTGTAATTTGTTTTCCTTTAGCTGTAACCCCAGTTGGTTGCCCTAATGCCTGTTTATAAATAGAAAGCAGGTAACTAGGTTCTTTTAATCTCTCCTGGAATAAAGGATCTGCTGGCCTTGGCAGAAGACTAGAAAATAGCCAAGTAAACAAAAACATTTCTGTTTCATGTCTGACATTGATTAAACTTTGCCTTCTTTTTTGTCTCCATCTTGTTTTCTTGTCTTCTCTCTCTCAGTGCATGCCAGGCTTTGTGGGGACCAACTGTTCAGATGAGATCAATGAATGTTTCTCCCAGCCATGCCAAAACGGGGGCACCTGCATTGACCTGATCAATACCTACAAATGCTCCTGTCCCCGGGGAACCCAAGGTCAGTGGACCCCCCACACACTCACCCGGACCACTTCCCTCTCGTGCCCCATGCTTCATTAATTAGGGCTTAACAGCACCCAGGGCAAGCCTTAAAACTCTTCCTCCCATTTTACCTCTTTCTTGTCAAATAAGCATTGATTTTTCTGACATGAAGGAAGTGTGTGGTGTGGGTCAACTAGAAATGGAGATGATAGTTAATCAGTATGTTTTTGATATTTCATATTTAAAAGTTAAATTGATGATTACTTTGGCTTGAAAACAGAATTTTTATTTTTGTTATCTGTGTAAGTGGTATACTACACAGATTCACTTTACAGTATCACTAACAACAAGCTCTCTTATAGGTGTTCATTGTGAGATCAACATTGATGACTGCAACCCATTCACTGACCCTGTAACCAAAGAGCCCAAGTGTTTCAACAAAGGCAAGTGTGTGGATCGAGTCGGAGGCTATCATTGCATATGCCCATCTGGATATGTGGGCGAACGATGTGAAGGAGACGTCAATGAGTGTCTGTCCAACCCGTGTGACCCCCAAGGTACACATAGCTGCATCCAGCTGACCAACAACTACCGCTGCGAGTGTCGCACTGGATACACAGGTAAACATTCTGCCAAAATCGAATTAAAAGTGCCAATGTGAATTGTGTGAATGTTTAGCTTTTGCTTGGCTATGAGCTTAAGTGACATTAAACACAGAAAATATTTTTGACCCAACATTTTAACTTTGCTCAGGTCGACACTGTGACACAGTTTTTGATGGTTGTAAAGGAAGGCCTTGTCGCAATGGTGGGACCTGTGCTGTTGCCAGTAATACACCACATGGTTTTATCTGCAAATGTCCCCCTGTGAGTATATGTTATGGGTTTAGTGCATCAAGCACTCAATAATCACAAACCCTCAACAGTACTACAGGTTACTTCAATTCTATTCTTTTTCCAGGGTTTCTCAGGCGCTACTTGTGAATATGATGCTCAGGCCTGTGGCAGCCTTCACTGCCACAACGGGGGCACCTGTATTTCTAGCCACAAAAGTCCCAAATGTCTATGCTCCCCATTGTTTACAGGTCCTGAATGTAAACTTCTCACCAACAATCCCTGCACTTCAAACCCATGCTACAATGGTGGAACATGTGAGAACACTTCTGAAGCTCCAAATTATCATTGTGTCTGCCCTATCAATTTTATTGGTCAGAGATGCCACATTCTGGATCGTGGCTTGCAAGAAGAGAAGTGTGAAATTCCTGAGTGCCAAGAGGTCAAACATAACAAGATTTGTGATGTGCTGTGTAACAACCATGCATGTGGATGGGACAATGGCGACTGCTCACTTAACTTTGATGATCCATGGAAAAACTGCTCAGCTTCATTGCAGTGCTGGCGCTACTTTAATAATGGAAAGTGTGATTCTCAATGTGACAATGCTGGATGCCTTTTTGATGGCTTTGATTGCCAAACCCTGGAGGGACAGTGCAAGTAAGTTTTCAGTCTCACCAAATCTATCTATGCATTGATGGCAATCATTTATTATTTATTAAATGATGAGTTTAGTTTCAAAACACTATATTTAAAATACAATTTGCTGTAAATGTATTAATTACAGGTTAACTAAACACACTCTTGAATATTTTTCCTACAGCCCTCTGTATGACCAGTACTGCAAAGATCACTATGCTGATGGACACTGTGATCAAGGCTGCAATAATGCAGAGTGTAACTGGGATGGCCTGGATTGTGCCAGTACACCGGAGAAGTTTGCTGTGGGCCAATTAGTACTAGTGGTCCACATAGTACCTGAACAGCTTCTTAACAATTCTTTTGGCTTTCTACGTGAGCTGAGCCGTGTACTTCGAACTAATGTTATACTCAGAAAAGATGCCAAGGGGCTCTTGATGGTGTACCCCTACTATGGAAACAATCATGAGCTAAAGAAGTACAATGTCAAACGCTCACTAGACACATGGTCCGATACTCATAGCAAAGTGCTGAATATTGTCAAGAGGAGTCTGTTTGACAGTCCAGAGGAAAGACGGACAAAGAGGGAATTGGATCCCTTGCAGATTAAAGGGTAAGTAATGCTACATTTTTTATTAATTATTTAAACCAACAAATCATTGACACATATACACTTATGTTATCTATCATTATGATTGATCTACCAATTATATCTTTAGTTCAGTTGTCCATTTGGAAGTGGATAATCGTCAGTGCTTCCAGCAGTCCACAGAATGTTTCCAAAGCACCACTGAGGCTGCAGCCTTCCTGGGAGCATTAAAATCCAGTGACAAACTGGACGTCCCCTATACCATTGAAGCTGTTTATAGTGAGTATTATTATTACTATGACATACTCTATCATTCTGTCTATCATATATTGTGATTAAACCAGTTCACTTGATTTGTATTTATATCTTATTTTTATTACTAGATATATATGATTTCCATTTGTCTTCTGTGAACTGCAGTTGTTATAAAAAATTATAATTTAATAACGTTTTACTAAATACTGTTACTGTTACTTAATAACAAAATTGAAGCCTTGTTCACATGTCTAATAATGATAACACATTCCTACACACACATAAAGTAGACATGTATAACGTCCTGAACATTGTGCTCTTTGATTGTGTATTTGCAATGCAGCGGTGAACAAATGCAGTTGTGAATCTCAAAACAATCAATCCTTCACATGTGTAAATCCACTGGCTTCAGGCTCTAAAATGGTTAATTGTTGCAAATCAACTGCTCCAACCCTTTCCTCATACAGCATAAGTGTCTGTCTGTCTGTTTTTGTCTGACATATGTCTGATACGTATACCTCTACACACACACTTCATTCACAGTGCAAGGGGCTGCTGCAACCTTCACCTCGCTGAATGTAATACCAGGACTTAATGCATCTCTAAGGGTTTAGGTTGGGCGAGTTTATCATTTCAAAATCGTTAGTAGAAAAAAAGAAGGGGAAAAATTGATCGGGAGTGTGCTAGAAGTTGGGAGTCTTTGTTATCTCGAAAATCCTAATAAATCCTTCGTCTTTACAGCTTAAAGCGCGTGCAGTAATTTGAAGTTCATTAATCCCCCTCCTTTTTTCTCTTAAAGAAGAAATGGTAAAGTTGTCTCTTGGTACCCTGGGTTGAAAAGGGAGAGAGGAGGTTCTTTTTCCCCCCCTTTTATTTTTTTCATCACTCACCAACCTTTTTTGATGAAAACTGGTTAGCAATTCTGATTATTACTCCATAGATAGTACAAGCTAGCTGTGAGCATCGTCCGTTTTTAGGGGTAGCTCCGAATTCTAACAAACTGTCGAATTCTGGAGTTGGAACCGCAAGGAAGACCGGACTAGCCCTGATCGGACAGACTGATCCTGGGTCTCCTTGTTTTTATCCTAAAGGCATGACCACCTTGTCCCTTTTACCATCAGGTGGTGTGGACCCCAAACCCTCCTCGGACTTCTACCCAATCTACTTGGTTCTGGGCGGTGTGGGGCTACTGGCCTTCCTTGGTGTGGGAGTGGTGGCAGCTCGAAAGCGGCGCCATGAGCATGGGCGCTTGTGGCTCCCCGAGGACTTCAAAACCACAGAGACCAGTAAGAAGAAAAGACGTGAACCTGTCGGAGAAGATTCTGTGGGATTAAAGTAAGTTTTCTGATGTTAGCGTTACTTTTTGTGCTGGCGGTTTCTGTTGCGCGTCAGGTGTACGGCTATTTCTGAAATGAAACAGTTAAAATTCTGAGGAATTGTCCCGGATCATTAATGATATTCTTATTGAAGTTTTAGGTGAGTATTAATTGACTAGTTGGGTTAAAGGGGTGGGGTATAAATACAATCAATGCAATGTTGTTTTTTATGCAGCTTCACATTTAAGGGTGAGCGTCTCAGTTGAGAAAGACGTAGCGGGGGATTTTTTTTTCCTGATTTAACACATTTTCTGTTTGACCATAGGCCACTAAAAAACACATCAGATATATCCCTCATGGATGATGCTCAAAATGACTGGGGAGAAGAAGATTCATCAGAGGTAAAGCGCTTTAAGGTAAGTTATTAATTTAACTTTCTGTATTAAGATACTGATTTTTAAATAAAAAAATGTATCACATGATCTATAACAGTAACAAAATAATAATAATAAAAATAAAATGTTGTCTTTTAGCATTTTGATGAGCATGCTATACTAGATACAAATGACCAGACAGACCACCGTCAGTGGACCCAGCAGCACCTAGACGCCGCAGATCTGCGTATTCCCTCCATAGCTCCAACACCGCCTCAGGGCGAGATTGAAAATGACTGCATGGATGTCAATGTCCGTGGACCAGGTATGTTTTATTTGCTCTAATAATACCTTAATAAATCTACTATATTAATGCATTATTATTGTATATATAATGTATTTTATAATATCATTAGAATTGTTATTATTATAGTTATTATTTATATTGTGGTAGTCAATGTTAATATTAATAAATATTAATATTATTATTATTGTATTATTATTATTATTATTATTATTATT
>JAVQKC010135615.1:0-10803 GCA_036025475.1 Philypnodon macrostomus
TATCGCGTTCACAGCTAGGATCTGCGGACGCGGACGAACACCGATGTGATTCCATAATATCGGCGACACGCTGTTTTTCGCCAATATAATTATCCCCCAGCCCTGAACACATCTGACTAATATGATGGCAGTTACCTCTATAGTGCCCCCTATCAACTGAAAGAAGAATGCAGTTTTAGGGAATTTTCTAAATTTGACAAATCAAAAAAGTCAAATAGACCCCTCCCATGTTTGTAATGGTTTTGGGGCAGGGCCTCTTAATTGCTTGTTAACAATATGAAAACCCTTAGAAATCACACAATGTCTGATTAAGGTCCCGTTGGTGACAGTTGTAGCAGACGTATGGGGCAGAAGTACGGGGCCATTTCGCCGATATACACCTTGCTGTCGGGGACGACCGCACAGGCCAAGCTGGAATATGTGTCTATAATAAAAGTGTTATTCCAATGTTCGTACAGAACTCCATGACGGCCCTGATAGTGGCGGTGAAAGGCGGCCACACAGAGGTGGTGAAGGAGCTGCTGAAAAGAAATCCAAACGTCAACATGACAGACAAAGACGGGAACACAGCCCTGGCCATCGCAGCCAAAGAGGGACACGTTGAGATTGTCCAAGATTTACTGGATGCTGGGACATATGTCAACATCCCGGACAGGGTGAGGTCATGCACTCACTACTTTAGGCGTTTAGTTTACATTATGGTTGTTAATGACTTTTGCTATATCCTTCCTGGCTTTAGAGCGGAGAGACAATGCTGATTGGAGCAGTACGAGGAGGTCATGTGGAGATTGTGAGAGCGCTCCTTAACAAATACGCCGATATTGACGTCAGGGGCACGGTAAGACCAAGAACCACCATACACAACTGACAGCCTTTATCCGGTTAGTTGACCCAGTAATTGCATTTACTCCGCATACAAAACCTGGTCTAATTTAACTTAAATAATTGTAGTTTTTAAGTAAAATATATTTTAATGTCTTGTTTTCCTAATATGTACCAATACAGCCTTAAGGTGCATTCACACTAGACGCGAAAGACGTGACAAAAGCGACTGATTTCAATGTTAAGTCTATGTAAAGGCGCGTTGTCGCGCGACAAGTCATCCTGCAGTGCGATAGACACGAAAAGGGCAATGTGAAACACGTGATTCATGCGAAACACGTGACGCGAAAAGGCGAAACATGTGAAGAGAACGAGGTGTCCGGTGTGAATGCACCTTTAGTCGATTATCGTTTTGCTGGGGATGAGTTGAGTCGACTAATCATTTCTTTAGTCGTTCTTAAACTTGGATGTTTTTTTGCACAGTTTCACATAATCAGGTATTGCAACTTCCCAATCGAGTGACACCAGCTTCTATTGTTATTTGTCTAATATGTTCAAACCACAATACATTGATGCAGTGTATGTCTGTTTAGGATGGTAAGACCGCCCTCTACTGGGCAGTTGAGAAAGGCAACGCTACCATGGTCCGAGACATCCTCCAGTGTAACCCAGACACTGAGAGCTGCACTAAGGTATGGCAAAGTAGCAGAACCAATTCTTTCTGGATGGTCTTATATTAGTATGAACAGTCATTAAATAATTAGCAGAGGTGGGTAGGTAAGAATACAGTTACTTCAAAATAATTTCCCCAAAAGCTTGCTCAAGTAAATGTAACTCAAAATACCCCCTCTGATAACTAGACAGAGCTTTTGACATGTACATAATCATGTATTTGTTTGATAGGATGGTGAAACTCCACTTATTAAAGCTACTAAAATGCGTAATATGGACATTGTGGAGCTGCTGCTGGATAAAGGAGCCAAAGTGTCTGCCGTGGACAAGGTAAAAGGAACATTACATTCTGTTTGAAGTATGAGCTAACTCTTGAAACTGCAAATGCCATCGGTACAGAAAGGAGACACTCCCCTCCATATCGCCATCAGAGGGCGGAGTCGGAAGTTGGCTGAGCTGCTGCTGAGGAACCCTAAAGATGGCCGCCTGCTATACCGTCCAAACAAGGCTGGAGAAACACCCTACAACATTGACTGCACCCACCAGAAGAGCATCCTCACACAGATTTTTGGAGCCAGTACGTCCTACATTAATGTTCAATGAAGCAGCACTACCTGAATTTGTGAAACTGTGCAAAAAACAGCTCTACTTCCCGGGCCTTCTATCACAGTCTCACACAAACCAAGAAGTATGAGAATAACAAGCTGCAATCTGGAGTTGACTTTTAATTACTTTAACTAAAAATGTTAAATAGCTGTGAGTAAGCTGTGAATTTTAAAATAAATCATCAGCTCCCTCACATTTTTCGGACAGATTCTAGTTCTTGATAGATAATGGATGCCCCTGTCCTGTGGAACCGTGTGATTGCTTAAGCAGCTCCTTTTCTCATTCTAAAAAAAATAAATCATTATAATACAGCCCACAGGGGACCTCAAAATATTTTTTTTCATCTCATGTAATAGACAGAAAATTATTTTTGCTTAAATACAGCTTGACGTACTACATAAAAATATATAATTTTATTGTCTTTCTCCTAGAACACCTCTCCCCCTCTGAGTCCGATGGGGACATGCTGGGGTATGACCTGTACAGCAGCGCTCTGGCGGACATCTTGAGTGAGCCCACCATGCAGCCCCCCATCTGTGTTGGGCTGTACGCTCAGTGGGGCAGCGGCAAGTCATTTTTACTCAAGAAACTAGAAGGTAAATGGCATTTCTAGAGCAGATATAAGTGAAGCATTCTAGAGTAGCCAATAAGGTTACTCCAATTTAATATTATTGATATAAATGATTAACTCAGGTAAAAAAGTAAAATGAATAGTTACTCAAGTAAGTAGAGTAATGAAGTAACTGTTGAAAATAAAGTCGGATGTTTCTTTTTAGTTTTTGCCCATTTTCAGAGCTGGAAATGCTCACCCCGGCGCCGTGAGTTCTAAACCGACTGTCACTCCCCGCTCTTCTCCCCGATTTCCTGTTGCACTACAGTCCTATCGATAAGGCTGAAAAAGCAAAAAAAAAACATATATTCTAAAAATATATTATTAATAAATAACAGTCAAGGCACATGAAGGAACAAGAAACAAAATGGCTTTTTTCACAACTTTAAGCTATACCTACATAGAATACAGAGGTAGGTAAAAGAGCTCTATTAGAGTTTCAAATATTATTATATGTATTGAGTAAATATTACAAATATTAGTAAAAGTAAAAACGACTCTTTCAAATAATTACTCAAGTAGGAGTCAAAAAGTACTTGGTGAAAACATTACTCAAGGACTTAATAACCGTTTGAACAATAAGTCAGATTTCTTTTTTTTGTGTTCCAAAATTTGCTTCATTGGCATACCTATAGCTAATCCAAATCCAAAAGCATCCACAAATACACAATACTCAGGTCATGACACAGTTAGAAACAGTGTCAACAGTGCACCTGGGTGACATTTCTGACAGACAAATCTTACACCTCACTGCCACCTACAGGCTTGAGGGAAAATGCCATTTTGCCCAAGTAAATGTAAAAAGTATGGTGCATTAAATCCCCTCTTACAAGTACAATTTATTCAAAAGGTTACTCAAGTAAATGTAACTGACTAAATAACTAATCACTAACCTCTCTGTCTTCTCCATGGCTGTCCTCAGATGAGATGAAGACATTCGCCGGTCAGCAGATAGAGCCACTCTTCCAGTTCTCATGGTTGGTGGTCTTCCTGACGCTGCTCCTGTGTGGGTCGGTGGCCGTGGTGTTAGGCTTTACCGTGGATCCTAAACTGGCCATCGCTGTCTCTCTCAGCCTCCTCGCTCTGCTCTATATTTTCTTCGGTAAGACACAATTACGAAAGAAGAAATATTCCATAAATACAGTACACTAAGTGTCTTTATGGTGTAAGTACACTAGAGGGCGCCCTTGTTACTTGCAAGGTCATCACTGCAAACCAGGGCTGTCCCATATATGAAATATGAAAATGTGAATAAGCCAACACTTGTTTTTCAGTGAGACACTTGGTTCAGCATTGGTATCGGCCGATATTCAAAAGATTGACTTATTTTGGTATGGCCATTTATAGATTGCAGATGGATAACTTCTAATATTTAGGTTTATAAACAGCCAGAGAAAGAAAAGCAAAAACAAAAAGTCTATTGTCACCCTATTTATGGATAAATAAGTAAATTTCTACTATATAGTTATTTCTACTATTATTTTTTAGATTTTTCCTTTATATAAAACATAGAAAACATGGCCTACCAAAACATGTTTACAAAATATTGGTATCAGAATCAATATCCTTGGCCTAAAGGCTATTTAAATATTGCCACATCTAAACATCTGCACACGCCATAAAACAATATTTAAGAAATGAATTTAACAAAAATATGATGAAATATTTTTAGTCTGTGCAGCTCACCCACATCTTCTCTGCCCACAGTGCTGGTGTACTTTGGGAGTCGTCGTGAAAGGGAGAGCTGGAACTGGGCCTGGGTCATCAGTACCCGCCTGGCCCGCCATGTTGGATACCTGGAACTGCTGCTCAAGCTGATGTTTGTGAACCCACCCGAACTCCCAGAGCAGACCACCCGTGCTCTGCCTGTCAGGTCAGACTCAGTAGTGCGTGATGGATCAGATTAACATGAAATATGTTCCACTTTTTTACATTTCTTAAAAGATTTTTGTCACACACAGGTTCTTGTTCACGGACTATAACCGCCTGTCCAGTGTCGGTGGAGAGACGTCCATGGCAGAGATGATTGCCACACTGTCAGACGCATGTGAAAGAGAGTTTGGCTTCATGGCCACCAGGCTGTTCAGGGTTTTCAAGAATGATGAAATTCAAGGTGTTGTCAAAATACATCTTTAATAGTGATTAAGTGATTTGATCTTCTCCTTTACTTAATGAAAAAATACTCAGAATGACATGTCTCTCAAACCCAGGCAAAAAGTGGAAGAAGACGTGCTGTGTTCCCTCCTTTGTCCTGTTTGGAATCACATTTGGCTGCCTCATCGCTGGAGTGGCTCTGCTGGCTATTTTTAAAGTGAGCTGGTTTAAACTATATGATCTAAATATACAGCTATAACATTTTACTGGATGTGGAACAAAAGTGTCCTCACCCTGTGCAACCGTCTCATGTTTCCTGTTTGCCAGGTGGACCCTGAGAACCTCACGGTGAACGCGGTCTTGATAGCGATGGCCAGTGTGGTGGGCCTGGCCTTGCTGTTGAACTGTAGAACATGGTGGCAGGTGGGTGACTCAGTCCTCAACTCTCAAAGGAAACGTCTGCACAACGCCGCCAACAACCTACACAAACTCAAGAGTGAAGGATTTATGAAGGTATGGAACATTTATCATACAACTATAAATCTAACAGTTATCAGCTATCAACATTTGTACTACAAGTTAATCTTGTAATGTGTTCTACATCAGGTTTTAAAGCAGGAGGTGGAGTTAATGTCCAAAATGGCCAAAACCATAGATGGCTTCACTCAGAACCAGACTCGGATGGCAGTGATCATTGATGGACTGGACGCCTGTGAACAGGACAAAGTGTTGCAAATGCTTGATACAGTGAGTTCTAAATATATATTGAATAAAGTCAAATTTTTTTGTATACATTGTTTTTATGGACCACAGGATAATTAGTCAGTCTAATAGATCAGTGCCTGACAGTGATGTTCTTGATGAATCTTGAGTGTGAGAACATCCGCTGTGTGGTTTGACCTTAGCAGGTCTTTCACCTGCTGCAGTGAACATGGTGTTCCCAGCTGCCTCAGTGTTCCTCCAAGTTCTCAGTGTTTGTCCCAGCTGCTCTAATTAAATTTTCTTTAGCCAAATGTTATTATTTGGTGAAGCAATCTGAGAGAAGATGGCAACCTTCTGTTTACTAATGCAATCTTCACATCAGTGAGACCCTTCCAGTCAGTCTAAGATCAAGATTCATAGACTTTCATTTAATAATAATTTAGAACATATAATTTTGGCATGGTTTCTATCATCTTGTTGAAATGTTGAGGCCAACAGATGTGCATTAAACACAGACACATCATGTGATGGTGTCTGGCTAATGTTTTAACTGTTTGTTGAGGTTCATTATCCAGCGGTGTGACCCTGAGGCCCCAGGGTTAACAACCATGTATGCATGGAACTCAAATCACTGTCCTGTGACACTGAGACAATGTCCCCAGTTAGCACAGAGGAAATCCCCACCAACATGTGCTCCACACAGCCATCATTAACCAACTGCCCTCACACATTTATCTAGTATCTAGTGTATTGTAATTTCAATGAATCGGTCTATTTATATTGAGTTGTTCTTAAGACACACTTGTATTTGACTAATCTGAATTCCATTTTCTTGCGTCAGGTGCGAGTGTTGTTTTCCAAAGGCCCCTTCATCTCAATCTTTGCCAGTGACCCCCACATCATCATCAAAGCCATCAATCAGAATCTGAACAGTGTGCTGAGAGACTCCAACATCAACGGCCACGACTACATGAGGAACATTGTCCACCTGCCAGTCTTTCTCAACAGCAGAGGCCTAAGTACAGCCAAGAAGCTCTGCATGGTTACCCCCTCCAATGGAGAGGGGGTACCTCCTGAGGGTAATGGTCTTTCACACAACACACTCATATACAATAAAGTTTAAGTCTTAAGTTTCAAGAAGACGCTCCCCTCTCTTCCTCCTCTCCTTCCTGAGCTTCTATCACATTGAATAAGCTGTGACTTTTGAAATAAACCATCAGCTGAAATAAAACCATCAGCTTCAAACCTGCTAAATTTAAACCATACAATAGTGGGTGTGACCTAATGGCATTTTAACATACAATCATGTCTATAGTTGACAGAGAATTGGAAAAAAGCTGCAGGGAGTGGCAGTTCTGTGGGCCCAAATGACCCTGCTAATGCCAGATGTCCTTGAGACTATAGGCAACGATAGCTCAGAAAAACATTTTTTACATTAAGGTCTGCAGAAGAACACACAAAATGAGAAAAAAATAACTGGTAATCCCTTATATCTTTGCAATATTTGTTATAAATACAGCAATTAACATGTAAACTTTCTTTTTTAGGATGGCATGAAGATCTGGACAAGAAACTATCTCAAAGCAGCATTGGCCAAGACCAATCCAAGTTAGGAAGCAAGACCGCCCTAAACCGCAGGGTAATGACTGTTCCAAACGCTTTTATGAGCAGGCTTTACCAGGCCACAACAATTATCAGTGGGCTATGACTAACTTAAACCCTTTATAATTACAATAAGGATATTTATTGGAAAGTAATACGGAAAGACCACAATGAGGCGCCCTAAATGGGCATTCAAATCCTCCAATGGGATTTGTGATAGATGAGCCATACCATTCATTCTCTATTGTCTTTGCAGTAAACATAGTCACACCCACTTAAACCCACAGCGAGCTTAGTTGTTGACGCAAATCACATTCATGTTCCTGCTCTCAACAAGCGAATTAAAATGTTCAAAAAGATTGGAGCATAACCCCAGCCATATTTAAAGATTCTAATCTATAATTTTATAATTTAGTTTTCTTGTCAACAACATACCTAGACTTGTATTTATTTTAAATTCACATGCGTTATCTTGAATGCTGAGACACCGACTCTCTTCTCAGCTGAAAACAGATTTACCTTTCTACACTGATATCCACATTATCGGCAGGAGTGAAGTGAGTGTGGTCTGCAGAAGGAGAGAGGCCCTTAAAGGTGTAGTCCGTAAGTTTTCTTACGGACTACACCTTTAAGGGCCCAACTACTACAGTAGTTGGGTTTTGTAAAACCCAACTACTATTGGTCAAAGTCGTAACCCACAAAATCTGATCTTATGTTGCTGTAGAGGTCTAAAGTAAAATAATAATTATAACAGATTATCTACTTTACATCATAGAACAGGGTCAGATAAAGCATAAAACAAATTCAAACATTTTATTGTAGGAAACATACAGACTACACCTTCAAAATGTACATAATCTGAGGCCCAATATATCTCCTCAAATGATATTTTTACAGTCACAACTAATAGTGAGCACTACATACGTGAAGCCAAAATCTTTCTCAATCAATTGGATTACCCCGTAACCTTGAGATCAGAGTACATAAATGTTGGGGGGCAGTGCGGGGGCTGACCTGAAGAGTCAGCCGAGATGGAGAGCCCGGTGTTTCCTGGTGTAATGGCTGTAATGGCTGTTTGTCTTCCTGCTGCGATGCCACGGTGTAATGACAGGCCGAGCCGCGGTGGGTCCGTGTGACAGAGCACTGGCACAGGTCTGCTGGCAGGAGGCTAAGTGGTCCACCCCCCCTCAGCCTAATGCCCCCCTCCTGTTTATTTGTGTGACATTTGTTTATACTTGTGCTTTGTTTACTAGCCTCAGTTATTAGTGTTGGCCCTGTCATTAAGGGGGGGGTGCCCTCTGCCACCAGCTCGCTCTTGGCAGGAGGGCCCTCTTCCACAAGTGGAGATTAGAATGAGGGGAATGAATTAGTGCTCTCCATTTTTATGTGGCTTCTTATGTTGTTGAAGGCATTATGAATATCTTTGGCATCTTTGGTTTACTGGAATGTAATGAACCTAAGAAAAAAGGATATGCCAAGTTATGCAAATGTAAATGAATGTTTACCATAAGATACACATTTTACCTTTTGTAATTAAAAAAGGAATAAAACATCTTCTTTTGGGGGGCTGTTGCATTCCCTTTAAGGCCCTCTTTCTCTTTGCTGACCACTCCCACTTCACTACTTCAATGTAGTCAATGTAGGTGGGATTTTTTCCAAACAAGACCCTTAATGGTCAGTACCTCAGAATATTGTATTACTGTGACTAAATGTCAAGAAACTACAAGTGTAACATGGTACAAAGAAAAATGTAATTAGCACAATAAGGCCAAATCAATGTATCAGGAACAGGGGTGATTTCTTGTGAATGGTAAATAGAGAAGCAGTAAAAATCTGTTTACAGGACAGGACACAAGGCTGTCTTAAGAGGGTGATGGGAGCGGGGGCCATTTCTTGGAGGGAGAGGTCATGAGACCCGCATTAGGACTTCAAAGTCCAGCAAATGTCCGGGCTTGGCTCATGACCATGGCAGCTGTCTGATATCATCACAGATGTTCTCCTCTAGATCTGTGTCAGTTGCTTCATACACTGCCTCTTTGATTTGGTCTTCTGACAGACACTATTATATATTCTATATTCTATCAAATTTGACAGGAAAGAGTCTCAGAAAAAGAATCAGATGTTTTCTTTTTATATAATGTTTTTTTTTTCTCTTTGTGTCATGATGAAGTCACATTCGACAATAGATCAAGACTTTTTGGTCTGACTAGGAAAATATTTAGAGCTTTTTATTAAATATAAAATGTTTTTTTGAATGTCTTTCATTCTGAAGCTTATTGTGAAGTGATGGGCTGATTAATTTGCACAGAAGTCAAGTTTTGTTGTTGATGATGGTTATTAACCAGATTAGGCATAACATAACCACTGACAGGTGAAGCGAATAACACCGATTATCTCTTCATCATGGCATCTGTTAGTGGGTGGGATTTAATGGGTAGCAAGGGAACATTTTGTCCTCAAAGTTGAAGCAGGACTATGGTAAAGAATTTACATTGTTTGACAAGGGCCGTTTAAAATGGCTAGACGACTTGTTCTGATAAAGGTTTCAGAATACACAGTTCATACCATAAGCAGTTAACTGTTAAACTGATGTTGTTTGTAGGACACATACCGGCGGCGGCAGATGCAGAGGACTATCACCAGACAGATGTCATTCGACCTGACCAAGCTTCTGGTGACAGAGGACTGGTTCAGTGACATCAGCCCTCAGACCATGAGAAGGCTGCTCAATATCGTCTCCATCACAGGTACATTCATGATACTACAGCGCAGTGCACTCTATTCAACCTACCAGGAAAGAATGGAATCACATTTACACTATTAAAGGTTCACATTTGTATATATAATATATATTTTTTTGCACATTTCACAGTCTAATTTGAATCCATTTACGTAGGTTACCATTTTACTTACCAAACACATATCTTCTCCAATCAGATATGTTGTTAAATGGTGGTAGCAACAATGTTTCTCTGGGTGCGTTTGTGGACAGTGCAGAAGCAGGCAGGAGCACTTTGTTGTTTGCCCCTATTTTAGGCATCACTTATAGGTGAATCCCATAGAAAATCTGTTTTCAGCTTACATAATTGATTACTCAGATATGCCTGAATTAAACCAAACACAACGTTGTGTATGTGTTTGAGGTAGAGCCAGCATTAGGACATTGTTAAAAGTGCAGAATATTGAATATGCTCAAAATATGACCTTTATATATGAATTTATGATTTTGTGAAACCGTCCATGTTTAAATGAAGTGCTCCCCCTTCTCTTCCCCTTAGCTTCTGACACTCTTTCCAACCCCTCCCATTCTCGCACATTTGAACTAAAAAATAAAGATAGCTTCGCCTGGGTTATGTAAAGGTTCTGATAGAGGATATGGTTTTTCTAACTGATTTATAAGAAGTTGAATGAATGAAATTGAATGAATTGAGATCGGTCACCTCAGTGAGTGGCCCTCCTCGGTAATCGTTTTTGAAAATGAGGCCCTCAGTGAAAAGATTGGACTAACTAGGCCTGTGCTGTCGTCCCCGACAGCAAGGTGTATATCGGCGAAAACGGCCCCATACGTCTGCCCCATACGTCTGCCCCATACGTCTGCCCCGTACGTCTGCCCCGTACGTCTGCCCCGTACGTCTGCTACAACTGTTACCAACGGGCACCTTAATCACTTTTTTGATTTGTCTGGATGTTTGTGA
>JAVQKC010135644.1:0-34653 GCA_036025475.1 Philypnodon macrostomus
CAATGTGGGTTAAGTGTCTTGCCCAGGGACACAACGACAGTATGCGCTCGGACGGGGGCTCGAACCACCAACCCTCTGGTTGAAGGGCGAGCGCCTACCCACTGCGCCACTGCCGCATGACTGTAAAAACATTAAGGTTTTTTTGTAGTGTATTTGACTTGACTTGAATAGCTTTTACTTCATGGGGCACTACTTTCATTTAACTTGATTGCCTTTATCTTTGTATTAACACTGATTTATATTAAACTGTTCTTAAAGTCGGCCAAAACTAAAGTTACTGTATAAACATGCATTTTGTATACAATAGTGTTGAATAGTCTCTCCAGGCCGCTGTAAAATGAAAGATATCTTTTCTGATCTGTTACACCCAAAGCAAACATTCCGTGAAGCATTTAATGGCTTCTTTTATTGATTCTCAATTTATGTTGACGGTTTAAAAATAGACACTGGTTAACATTTCCCCCATCTGTAGTTTATTCCAAACTGATAATCATTGCTGCTCCACTCTTGAGGGCACCAGAGCAGCCGTAAAATGTTTTATGAGCAGATGTTTTCTAAAGGCACCACTGTGATACAAAACCTTTATAAGACATTAAACAACAACATATAAAACGCAGGAATAGCTAATAATCATGATCATTGTTTGTTTTCCATGTTTTTCTGTAGCGCATGTTTGCAGACGCTGTTAAGTTGTATGACAAGGGGAACTACGAAGGAGCCATTGTTCTCTTTGAAGACGCTCTGGTGCAGTATTTTAAAGCAGATGTTGAGTGCCGGGCCTTGTGCCAGGGGCCACAGAAGTTTGAAGGTCACGATCACCTGCGATATCGCTACAGCCTCCATGAGCTGGTATCAGGTAAGCCCACAGTAGACACAGCACATCCGCACATGCATCTATCAAAGCTATGTAGTTATATCATGTAAATGCGTGCAGAGGAGGGGTGGGGGAAATTGTCTGATGTGGAAGAATTCTAACACGCCTCTAGTCTTTACAGTTGTGGTTATGCTTTCTTTGATAAATAGATGTTCAGTGAGTTCCCGTAACAGATGGGTTCAGTGCAGTAATTCTGTTCAGAGCTGTTTATTGAGAAACAAAACTGTGAAAAGAGAAGAACTTGTTTGATATTTGATGTTTTTTTTTATTATTTGTTTTTTTTTTTGTATTATGTATGTAGCTACTCTGGCCTTTGAGCTGGGCTGTGTTGAACCAGAGAGATCCCCTGGAGGCTTAGTCCATAACACAAAACGTTTACCAGATAAAAGCTGGCAGCAGCTTGGCACATCTCAAAGGTTGGCACTTGTAGAAAATAGACAATGGTTAACACCTATGAGCCAAAACACTAAGGATCACTGTAATGTACGCATGAGTGAATGTGATGGATGATGACTAAAATGATCATCTATATTGGGATAATAATGCATGTATACCAGAGCCACATCACAGTAAACATTGAGTTGTAAGAATGTCATAGACCACACTGAATAATTTAGCATTTGTGTGATTATTGTAGATGGATATGATCCTATTTAAGGTTATAGAAACAAATATTTTGACCACTGATGAAGTGAATTGTACTTTCTCACACACTTAAGTATTTGTTCAGCTGAGGCCTGTCGATGCAGTAGCCACACTTTAATTGTTCACAAGTGTACTTTGTCTCACATTCAGTCTGCTCATGTAAACTCGAAAAGGAAAATAATGGGTTTTGGCCCCACTTTATTTGACTTATAATCAGAGAGGATAATGTTACATAATACCGCTGTGGAACAGATGGAGATTGTTGTTTATTATGTTTGTTTTCATATTTTATGTCAGACTGTGATTATAATGTGTATTACATGAGATCTCTTCCACATGAAATATCTTGAAATTGGGGGTAAAAAAATAGCCTCTGCTCGGGTAATATCGATTCAATGAATGTTTGCTTCTTCAACCTATATGCTCCTCTGAAAAAGAGATTCTGAATCTCAGTGGGACTTTCCTGGTTAAGTAAAGATCAAATAAATAAATAAAGTATGCTTTCAAATTGAAAATAGTGATAAAATAGATTAAAAAAACACCACAATATACCATCATAATCTTAAAAATTACCTTTTTTTCATCCCCAGCCTCAGTTGCAGTTGATAATCCTAGACTGAAGATTAAACAGTGTTTTTTATGAGTCATGAATCTGCTCCAGAGTGACCTCACTGTACATACATGCTCCGAGCTCTCGCATGCTGTCATCTCTTTTACTGGATTGACATCAGGAAGTGATATGTAGCACGCTGTAAAATCACTCCCCCGGAGGATCAACAAACACTAGTATTTACCACTACCAAAGGAGAGCGCCTCAGTCATGTCAACAATAAACAACAGTACGGCATATTTGTTATCTGCACCATCAGAGAAGTGTTTTCTGGATGTGCTTTTAGACTTGGCATCCAACTGTTTCTTACTTGTTATTTCTCTTACCTATTATGGCAGTTGTTAAGGAGATTCATCCACTGAGAATTCACACCATTCTAATGTGTTTTCAATCAACACATTGTATTTTGTGAATGCGTTTTGTAACACTGAAGTAAAAATTGACTCAGTATTTTTCACAGCTGGAGACTGGCTGCTGTTTCCATTTGGACTCCACAGTCTACATAGTAATTACCCTCTAGAATTGTCTGAAAATGTGCAAATAATTTTAACACCTGCAATTCTCAGGCAATAAGAAATAATGAAGTCATCAATGTGGATCACTAAATCAAACATACAGCGGTTTCATTTCTTATTTTCATAAAACTAATGCATTATGTTTTTTCCATTGGGGAGCCTGCTGCGCATACTTTGGGGGTCATGTTTATCTTAAGTAGTTTCATATTTCTATTTCAGATCACTTCACTCAGGTACTGCACTGTGAACATGAGTGTGTCAGAGACTTGGCCACTCGACCCGGACGCCTCTCGCCGATGGAGAACTACCTGCCTCTTCACTACGACTACCTGCAGTTCGCCTTCTTCCAAAGTACGTAACACTTTCTCACTTTCTGCCTGGAGCCTATCCCAGTAACTATGGGCCTTAGGCAGGGTACACCCTGGACAATGGCCAGTTAGTGACACGGAGACAGACAGACAACCATTCACTCTCACAATCATTTACTCGGGACATTTTTTTAGAGAGATACATTTTCCTAACACTTTGGGCATAACACAAGGAGGACATGCAGACTCCAGCCAGCGTGAGCATAGTCGGCTGGCCCGAGGATTGAACCCACAATCTCCTTGCTTCGTGGTGAGAACACTAACTGCTCTGCCCCCTTCAAGGAACATGACTAATAATAAAATATGTCCTTAAGGGAGGTGCACAGTAACATCCTCAAGTCATTTGAATATCAGAGTGGAGTCTGCATGTCCTCCCTGTGTACTTATGGTTCTCTATGGAACTTCCTCTCGCCATACAAAAACATGCATTTAGAATTGGTGACTCGAAATTGACCCCTAGCGAAAGAATATGAGTATGACCACATGTTAGACTTCTTAATGACCTACAACCCCTAACAAGAATAGGCAGTAGAAGATGAATGTTTCCATAAAGTAATCATGTGGGTAATTGTCCCACACTGTGATTCTGAATAGATAAAGACATGTATTATATTGCAGACCACACCTGTTTTATTAAAGCATTATCTCTGCATGTGGTTACTCTTTGATGGTGAATCCCTTTAAGGTATGTCTGCTGCTCCTGTGTGGGTTTTTGGGTGTGTGACTCAAGTGCCCTGTCTTGTGTTAATGCATTAGTGTAGCCTTTTTAAGTCGAGGGTGTTGGCATTACAACAAAGAGTGTTGTATTGGGAAAGATGCTGTGCTGTGAAACTGTGATTTGAAGATTATACTTAATGACTTCTAAGCATTATGGCTTCACCAAAACAAAGTGGGTCATTGAGTCTGTTGAAACATACATACCAGGCAATCGTCAAATAGCGTGTGTCTTTGTATGTTTGGAAAAGGCTTAGAAACACTACTAGCGTTATGTAATTAAAGAATATTTTCAGTTATCAAAAGTTCAATGTGTATCCACTTGGTGTTTTATTGGCATGTCTTTCCTCACTGCACATAGTTTCAAACATAGTTGCATAGTTCATAGCTGAAGCCCAAATGTCAGTGTTTAGCTCAAGTCTCCAGGCTCCATTTGACCTGGAAACACATAATCCTATACAGGAAACTTCAAGTCAGCCCAATGCATTTACGAGCCAATAAAAAGCAGGTTTACGTGCTGTAGTGTCTATCTTCTTTATGGTTTGGAATCCCATTGTCTTGTGTCTGTACAATGTATATGACCTTTCCTATAACTATCTTGACTGTGTGACTATTGCTTTTCTCTTTAGCGGACAGGCTGGAGCAGGCTCTGGAGTGTGCTCTGACCTACCTTTTATTTCATGAAGGAGAAGAGTTTATGACAGAAAATGTTGAGTATTACAGGGAAGTGCTGGGACGTGACAGCGAGCCACGAGAGGTGAGTAACCAGAGTAAAAATGGAGAAGTGCTGAGTAATGTCTGGTTTTAACTTGAAAGGCCTCTTGGTATAAATGGGTTTTTGTTATAGCTCTAAGGAAGCAGTAAAAGTATAGCCCTGCTTCTCTTTGGTCCACTTTCAATGTTAAAAATGTTATGCCTCTCAAGCAGTTTTTTTTTTTTACCTTTATGCTTTATGATAGATTCCTCATATATACAAGTCACAAAAATGAATATTTGACTTTCTGGTGAAATTACATGTTCCTAAAATGCAATATAACCTATAGATTACCTGGTTCTTCTTAAATTTACAACTTTTGTTTTATGATTCTTACCCAAACCTAAAATATTCCTATCCTTTTGTGACCTTTTGTGACTTATATATTTGTCTATAAAAGATATACGGACTATATTATAAATAAAGAAGACTAGAAATCAGATGTTTTTGTTCACAATCTGTTTGGCCATACTTAATAAAGTGATATTTATGGTGTACAAATACATCTAAAATAAATTAACAATAAATAATACATTATTTTTTTGTTCACTGAATTGGGTGCCTTTGCTGACTTGAAAAACATTGGCGAGATACAAAAATTATAAATGATCTGCTGTTTTTTAGTTGAACTTGCCACTTACTGGTTGGCAGGAATGGTTGGCAGCAGAACCCTCTTATGGTTTGTTGTTTGCATCTGGAAGTGAACCATCCGGTGTGTTTACAGAAGCACATTGTTTTCACCCGGGCACTCTCATTAGTATTTCCTCCAGCCCCTACTGTTCACAACAAGCTAAACATTTAGGTATTTAGGAAGGTTTTGCATTACTTATTACAGAGTTGAATGTGTGCCCTCCATGTGATTATCTGCTGTGAAAAGTGCTGTGAAAAGTGCTGTGAAAAGTGCTGTGAAAAGTGCTGTGAAAAGTGCTGTGAAAAGTGCTGTGAAAAGTGCTGTGAAAAGTGCTGTGAAAAGTGCTGTGAAAAGTGATGTGAAAAGTGCTGTGAAAAGTGCTGTGAAAAGTGCTGTGAAAAGTGCTGTGAAAAGTGCTGTGAAAAGTGCTGTGAAAAGTGGTTTGTCTAAGGCTTACTTTTCTGTGGAAATCTGGTCCTCATTAAACTAGTGGCTCCCAACAGCAGTGTGTGAATGAATTATGTGAAAGAAAGCCAATATGGATTTGAATGTATTCACTTAAAGCTTACATTTTTTATATCCTTTAGTTCACAATATAATGATTTAGTTTCTCCACAGTGCATTATGCAGTATGTTTACCCAGCCCTAGGACTCGGTGGTAATTGTTTGAATGCCTAAAAACCCTGCATTTCACAACCCACTGAGGATAAGTCGTGTAAAAATGCACATCTGTGGCATACTTTTATTGGAAAAAGCAAGGAAAGATGGCCAATATCCTAGCGGCCCATAGCTTTATACACCAAGGTCAGAAATGGATCTTTATGACCAATTTGATTATGTGTGTCTCAACACAATTATATCACATTTTGTAATTATATGCCTGAACAATAAACCTGGTGATGGAGAAAAATCAATGAGGAAAAGGCAAAAATATATCACAGTAAAGTAGTGTATGTGAAGATGCCAAGATTATCTTTCAGTCACTTTTCACATCAACATGAATTACAAAACCTTTTAGGCCACTGTTATTACTATTTACTTTGGTTAAACTAACAGTGTGACCTCATTGCCCGGCTATTTCAGACCATAACAATGATGCATGCAATCTTGGTTGTGAAATAGCCACAGAAGAAGCACTAAAGACAAATAAAAACTTCATATAGTGACTTGTAGCATAAACAAACATCATCCTAATAGCCTTGCCATTACTGGTATTAGGGGTGGGCAACAAACTATTTTTAAATTTTACTATTCATAATGATTTGATTTTGCTGTTGGTGTGTTACAGAAAGCAGCCTGGTACCTCCGGAGACACAAACAAGAATTGGAGCTGCTTCTCATGGGCAGTGAAATCATGGGAGTTGAGTTTACTGAAGGGGTGAGACTAAAAGCCATCATTTTAAAGTCAAAATGTGTGAAACATTATTATATTTAGCCTGGGTGATGGGTGTGCCTCTCCTGCCACTGAGCGCAGGCAGAGTAACAGGTGTTTGGCAAAATCAGTGGCCACCTTTTAGCCAACAGTGACACCAGCTGGACATGACAAGACATTGCATAATTAAATTGTATTCAGTAATGTTCAAAATCACAGGGTCATCCACTGCAGCAATTAAGCCACTAAATCAATTAATTATAATTAATTATATAATTTTACACTTGTGTTTATATTTGCAGAATTACTGGAGTAGCACTGGTGGAAGAGATGACTTTAACAGGTAATGAGAGAACATAATGTGTCACAATGTAACGGCACCTATTTCAATCTTACTTTAACATTGTGTGTGTTTGTCTTGACAGAATTCCCTCTGGGACAGATGGCTGGATGGAATATGTGCCTATTTCAGACAGAAAGAATATAACTAAACCTGCTTCACTTAAACAAGAAGGTAAGGCAAAGTTATACATTGTGGTGAGATGTGTATAGTACATGGGCTTAAAGGATGTGTTATGTACCTGTATATACCTGTAGGTGGATCCTTGGTGTATGACAATGTGCAGCTGGTGAAAAACTCTGCAGCTTTGAATGGGTCCCAGAGAGTGCTGTTGGATAGTGTCATATCTGAGGATCAGTGCTCGGAGCTCAGACAACTCGCACACGTAGGATCTGGAGTTCATTTGAACGAAAGCAGTTGAAACTTACTATTATAACATTTTTCTTTTTGTTTTGTTATTATCCTACAGTCAGTCACAATGGCTGGAGATGGCTACAGAGGACGGATGTCACCACACACTCCCAATGAAAAGTTTGAGGGAGCCACTGTTCTTAAAACGCTGCAGGTGCATTTGCCTACAATCATATGATGATATTATGATCATGTACTACAGCTCTGTCTTTGTTTGTGTAGTATGGTTATGAGGGTCGAGTGCCACTCAAAAGTGCTCGACTGTTTTATGAAGTCAGTGAACGAGCCAGGCGCATCATTGAGTCCTATTTCAGGCTGAACTCAACTTTGCATTTCTCGTACACTCATCTGGTGTGTCGTACTGCCGTCACAGGTCAGATACACAGATTATCATTGTTGTTAATATTTCTTTAGAGTGCAGCTCCTATATATATGTTCTATTGCTTTTAAATACATTCTAGGTCAACAAGAGTACAGGAATGACCTGAGCCATCCTATTCATGCTGATAACTGTCTGCTGGACCCTGAAGCCAATGAGTGTTGGAAAGAGCCACCAGCATACACTTACAGGGACTACAGGTGAGACCATATGCTTCATTCAAAACAGAGAGATGTATTTAACTTTACATGGAGCCTTATGGTTTTATCACCATGTATTTTTCAGTGCATTATTGTACCTGAATGGAGATTTTGATGGAGGAGAATTTATATTCACAGAGATGGATGCTAAAACAGTCACGGTAATCTTTCTTACTTTAATTATAGCGTCTACTACCAATTTAAAAACTCATGTTATTAGCTATTGTTGTCTATATTCCCCAGGCCTCAGTGAAGCCAAAGTGTGGTCGGATGGTGGGCTTCTCATCCGGAGGGGAGAATCCTCACGGAGTGAAGGCTGTCACCAGCGGACAGAGGTGTGCAGTGGCTTTGTGGTTCACCATGGACCCACTCTTCAGAGAACTAGTAAGACAAGTGCCTTTACTATATTGCTTTATTCATAAACAACAGTAATAAACTAAACGGAGTTTTATTTTCACCTACAGGAGAGACTGCAGGCTGATGAGGTAATGCAGGATTTGGACACACAATCGGTGTGGGCTCCCAGCTTCAACATCAACCCCAAAGATGAACTGTAAAAGAATACTGCCTCCCCTCACTCCAATATGTTTCTAATCTATCTTAAGTATTTATTTAAAGATCATTGGTTAAAACAAGAGTATTTTTGCAGGTGTAATTATATTTGTATATGTTGAGTTTTTCTGTTCACAAACTTCATTGTTGCTAAATGGTTGTGTAGTTTTAAAACTCACTAAACTGTGAAGAAAAACATGACTCAAATATTATGGTCAGTACAGCGTAAGGTATCTTACACTAATCCTCTTTAAATGACACTGCTTCAACCCCTACAACACAGTATACTCTCACTTATAGTTTTAGGCGGTGCACTGTTTAAACATGCTCTAAATGCTGAACATTGAATACACTCTGTCTTCTGTGTTTTTATAATGTCCTCATCTTAACTCTAGTGTTGGAGCTAAATGAGTGGCTTTACCTGTTCACTGAGAAAAGGACACTGAGTGTGTTTGTTTATTTATGTGGTTTTAGAGACAGCTACAGATGTAACTGTTGAAAAGTAATAACCTTTTTCAGAAAGGATTCAAATTGTTCCTGTTTCAAGGAATGCATATTTCTTTATTATGTGTTATTGCAGAGTCATGCACTGTCAATGTTTTATTTCTGCTCAGTGGGTCCTGTTGTCTGTAAATGGTGGTAATTATATTTAATAATTAATGCTGTAGCACACTCTTAAATAAATATTACACATCTATATTTAATAAGTCTTCTTTTTATTGAAACATATTTAACTGTAACATACATACGTCATACATGATCATAAAAATACTTGTGATTCCAGAGATTTTACTCCTGTTCTGTAAACTTAAAAACATCTATTACTTCATAAGGCTTCCTGTACAACAACTCACTGTTGTGAAATGTTTGAGGTAAAGTGCAATAGCTTCTACTGGAGAAGAATATATATATATACATACATTTATTGTGAACATCTAAGGCATATACTGTAGAGACTATTATTGTTTTTTTTAAAGACAAAATTTGAAATCCCTCTGTGATGAGATCTAACCAGTTTATTCTTTGGTTCCTTTTCCCTGAGGTCCATGTAAAGATTTGGTCTGGGTTAGAAGCGGTATGCCAGCTGCTCATTGAATCTAAATGGCTTGGCCTCATTGACAGAACACATTAGGTCCTTCATGCGTCGAGCTCGTCTCTCCTCAAGCACTAACCTCCGAGAGCGTTCACGAGACACCTGCATCTCCTGCTGCTTCTCTAAACGCTTCCTCCTCAGCCACCTGATCAACCATCAGGACAGAACATATCATCATGAATCATTAATATAAAAAAGGAAGTACATTTTTATTCAACAGCAGCCAATAAAATGACATACTGTTTAAAGGCACGTTCAGACTCTTCCTTGCTGTGTAAAAGATAAGTAGTGTCCTCCTCAAGCTTTTTTAGCTCCACCAGCTGCTTCTCTCTCTGTTGTTGTTCCTGTTTCCTCTGCAGCCAGTCCCTGAAGGCTTCCTCTGGGTCAATTGTGTCTTTCTGTATAGTTTCCAAATAAATAAAAAATAGAAAATGGTAAAATTGTAGTTCTGTGGTGTAGTGTGTGTGTTATAGACTCTACCTGACAATTTATTCTCTCCATCTCCTGAGCCCGTAGCACTCGTTTTTCCTCCTGGAGCTGCTCTCTCTTCTTTATGAGCCAAGCTTTGAACGCCAGCTCGTTTTCTTGTCTTCTCTGCTCTTCTTCCTCACGTTTCTTCTGCTCCGCCTAATTTAACACAACAAAATAGTCGTAGTGTGTTTTTTTAATGTCATATTTCAGTATATTGTTTGTTATTCTTTTACCTCTTTGGCTAGCTTCTCCTTCCTCTCTTGAACTTTGAGAAGCATCTCTTTCTGCTGTGGGGACAGTGTGAATGTGGCCTGGCTGGACGTTCCCGTGGCAGACTGCACCCGTCTTTTCATGCCTCTCCCTTGGTTGATTCTCAGGCTGTGGCTGGCTGAACTAGGCCTGGCCCGGGGCTGAGAGGGGGGCTTTGGTGTGCACATTTTATCAACATCTTTTTTGGAGGGGGAATAACTGGAAAAAGCTGTGTGTTTTTTGATACTGGGGATGCTTGACAGAGAATGTGTGCTGTCACTGTTCAAAATGTGTGGAAGAAGCCCTTGACTTTCTATTTCTTTGAGGCTGACCAGATCAAACTTCCCGTCCTTTTCAACAAGAACTCTACCCTCTTTCGCCTCTATTCCTTCTTCACTGCTCTCTCCAACCATCTTCATCCCCATCTCTGACAGTCTGTCCTCTCGCGGAGACAGTTTTAGCTCAGAGAGTTTTCCAGACACTTCAGTATCTGCTTGTGTTTCCTTATCTTTGTCCTGATTGTTTGTCTGTCCTTCTAGATCCTCGTTGCCTCCTCTGTCTTTCTCAAACTGCATGGGAGGAACCACCAGATCCACCAGCGTTTCTTTAAAGTGCAGCCGTCGACGTCGCGTCATGTCCGGAGCTTCCTGGTCCTGCAGCTCGCGGTTTGCTTGCTGGATTTTTGCCAATATGTATTTCTTCTCTTCTTCCGTTTGCTCATCAATACCTGGTGGAGCGGGGGCTATGTCTGAGGTTTTACTAGGGCTGTCCCGGTCAGAGTCATAATCAAGAGGGTCCATGGGTGAAGGCCACCTCTCTTCTTCCTCCTCTAACTCCTTGTGGTCCTTATGTTTCATGCTGTGTTTCTGGTCCTCTTCTAGCTCTCTGTCTATTTCTGCCTCAATGTCTTCATAGTTTGGACCCTGTGAGTGAAGAACATAAGGAGTGGGTAGAGTAGCCAAAAGATGTTCTCAAGTATTTTCTAAAAATAACATTACTCAAGTTGAAGTAAAAAAAAAATACTGGGCGCATCAGTAGCTCACGTGGTAGAGCAGGCCGCCCACTAATCAGAAGTGTGGTGGTTAGATCCTCAAACCATCCAGTTCATACTGCCATTCTGTCCTTGGGCAGGACACTTCACCCACATGTCCTGAATGTATAAATGTGTTGTGTGTTTGATGGTTGTTGTGAAGGCTGTGGGCTAGGGCTGAAACAACTAATTGGATTAGTCGTGATTAATCGATTATTGAAATAATCGTCAACTAATTTAGTAATCGAATAATCGTTAACTGACGTATCTAAATCATGCCATTTGCTGAGAATTGTTTTTTTAACAACAACAATAATAGAGGCAGTTGTAAAGCTCTTTTGAGTGTCTAGAAAGCTGTTATATAAATCGAATGCATTAAGTAGTTCTTTACAAAATAACATCAATTAAATTAAATTTACATTTTCAAATCCTTGCACTTAAAAAAAACCTAAATAAATTAAAACATATACTGAAGGTCACATATTGATATAATGCACAGAAGTAAAAAATATTGTTAGACGTTAAAACTACGGTGCAATGCAAACTATTCAATGTGGGTACAATGGTAAACATCTTTGAGTTGAGAATATATTCAGGTTTCCTAGTGAACAAAGCTGTATGAGTAATCAGCAGATACTAAGCAGACTGGTGTGATGATAGACGTGTGTAAGCATATTCATCAATATTGCATCCAGTGAAAGTATGTCACTTCATCTCAACAGTAGAAGGTTTCACATGCAGATGGTAAGATGTGACAGATCAAGTAACTCAACACTACTCACTATGAGGCTTTCTCAGTGCATGGTCAGGGGCTAAGGCAACACTAACACCATGATCCAGGTTTAGTTAGTATAGTATATCAGACACAAACAAGTAGGCCAATGAGAAACACTTAAAACAGGAGACTATCTGTGGTCCAGTTGTACCTGATCCGCACCACGGCCCTCTTCACTGATAAGCCAGTCCAGGTCCTTCTCAAAGTCATCCTCGTACTCTTGAGATTTTGTGCACACCAGCTCACTCATTATCTGCCACCGATATGACACATACAAAGTGCACTTGATGTTTACACACTGAAACTAAAGCAAACACAACTGAAAATTTAAACAGAAACAGATTATGAACATAATACATTTTAATGGAACCACTGTTGCAATTATTATACATTTTAACTGTCTGTCTATTATAACTTCTTGAGGATATACATTTTAACTGTCTGTCTATTATAACTTCTTGAGGATATATATCGAACAGCCAAGGTTTTTGTTGTTTGATATGGAAGTTGAATGAAATGTACTCTATAGATGAGGATCTTAGAATCATAATAAAATCACTGTATAAATTGAGATTATCTGTGCTAAGTAGCTTTATGGAGCACTTTTTAATTGCAAGCTCTGTTTTAACTATATGTCTGGGAAACCGGGCAAATGCTAGTTTAGTGATCTGTTTTGAGCTGTATGAGTTGTAAACACCAGCCACCAGGCTTAGCATTAGCAACGTCAAAAAATATAAATGTTTTTAGGCTAATCTATTGGTTTATGTCACTTACCAGATCTTGTTCTTGGTTGCGCTCCCTTTCAATTAAAAGCAGTAAAAGCGATCCATATGTGTATGACGTCCTTATTTATGCCTCACAACTGTCCCACATTCAGAGCCTGGTCCTGAGACAAGCTGCGCCTGTAGACAGTATAATCTACTCTAGTCCCGATGGAGCTGCAGCTTTAGGAGAGCCGTCGTCATGGAGATACACAACACGCTTTACTACAGGCGCATGCGCATAACTGACATGCTAAAACGGTCAATGAAAAACATGGAGCAATTAGAAGTTTAAGTTAGTAGAAGTGCTGTCATTCCAAAATGAAAGATATATTTGGAAAATTGGTAATGATTGTCAGAATTTTATTCAGCTACTTATTTTAATTATATCACAGCTACATGCTGTAAGTTAGATAAAATATTCCGTGAAATATTGAAAATAAAATTAAGTAGAGCTGGAAAAAATAAGATTAGGTCGAAAAGTATGTGCTCTTATTATTGTTCATATTGTTGTATTTCAGTATTTTAGTTTGAATTATATGCACATTTAACGAAGCGCTTTTGGCAAGTTTACAAACTGTGCCGTTTTTCCAGAGCCAAAGAGATAAGCAGAGTTATGACAACACCATTGGCGATATTGGGCCAGTTTTTAAACAGCACGTCCTTGAACCCATTTGTTCCACAATTAGCCGCTCAAGCTAAAAGTGCCATTCAAATGCATTGTGAATTGTGCTAAGGTGGAACTATTTTGAAGCGGCATCGTTAATTTTCTTCGGACCTCAGTGGGCGCAACTCTCTTATCTCTATGGCTCTGTGTTTTTCTAAAGCCTATTGCATTCTGGTCAATGTAGTTCGGGCCATGGTTTGACGATAGAATGAGCACAGCGGCGGACAAGTGGGAAAAACTACATTTCCCATACTGCGTATATCGCGGCCAAAGAGCAACACGCCTCTTGCATGTGCTCGAGAAAAAGAGCACGTACACAACTTCTGATAATGTTTTTAGGAACTGCTTCGCCTCATTCATCTCTCTAAACGCCGGGACAGTAATCTTGTTGTTTACAGATGGCCACCACTGTTCTCTGCAACACGGCTAAGACCGTGACTAGGCGCTTTATAAGTGGAGCTTGTTCAAGGGAACCACTACCCTCCACTCAGAATGTACCGTTCACATTGCTTCCGGGAGTGAGATGGTTTTCCAGGGGCATTGGAGTCCGGTTGATGTCCCATGGGACCGCGGGAAAATCCGCATCAGGCAGGCTGGGTAGAAGAGCACTGGTGCTGAGTGGTGCCGCGGTGGTCACGGGGACTGTAGCGGGGCTTGTGGCCAATGCAAGTCACTTCCAGCGAGCTGAAATGGCAACGAGTGTCAGTCCTATAGAGGTGAGGGAGGAGGGCGACATCCTGGAGAGATGCCGGGGGTTCATGTCTCCTCCAGTGACCGACGTTAGCGTGCTTCAGGGGAGGAAGGCTGAGATGAGCACCAGGATGGAGCTGCTGATCATGGAGACGCAGGCTGAGTTCTGTAGGGCTCTGGAGGAGGTGGATGGAGGAAAGTTTAAGGTGGACCGTTGGCAAAGGAAAGAAGGTGAGTCAAGTTTATACAGACGAGGAGATGCTAATCTTGAATTACATTTTATATTTTGTATCAATTCATAGAAATTGTGCTAACATGAGCCAGGCCTGTACCGTATGTTTACCTCTTGGTTCTTGCTGGTTTTATTCAGGTGGTGGAGGAATTAGCTGTGTGATGCAGGATGGGAAAGTGTTTGAGAAAGCTGGGGTCAATGTCTCAGTGGTCCATGGAAACCTGACAGAAGAGGCTGCCCGGCAGATGAGGAGCAGGGGTAAAGTCCTCAAAGGGAAAGATGGTAAGTTCTGGGATTTCAAAATGGATGTACACCAAATATATATATCATGTATAATAGTGTTATTATTCTTTTATACCTTCAGGAAAACTGCCATTTGTTGCCATGGGTGTGAGCTCTGTTATCCACCCCAAAAACCCCTACATCCCCACAGTGCACTTCAACTACAGATACTTTGAGGTGGAAGAGGAAGATGGTGAGTATACGTTCTCTGCTGTCCGTTAACAATTGTATTTCAGTGTTCACTATTGTGTCATTAATGAATGTAATAATTGTTCTGTTTGCTCTAAGGCTCCAAGCAGTGGTGGTTCGGGGGAGGCACTGACCTAACGCCAGTCTACATCAATGATGAAGATGCTTTACATTTCCACAAAACTCTAAAGGACGCATGCGATAAACATCACTCGCAGTATTATCCTGACTTCAAGAAATGGTACGTTACATTAAAACATTATAAATTAGTCTATTTTCTGTTTAATGGCAAGTGGACATTGCAGTGGGTGTTTCCTTACTGTGAGAAGGTGATAAGAGAGTGCAGAAAAACCGTTATGTTGTGATGTTAAATGACCAATGAGTATTTTGAAGGGTGTGTTTGTGTGATTATTCTGGCAACATAAGCTATTGCCCATTAAAATGTATTAGTAGACATTCCCGTAGTATATTTATTTGCGTTATATTAATCTTTTTACATTATTTAATCTACCGTAATCTCAGAATATAACTTTACCTGCAATACATTATTGTGTGATATGTGTTAAAATGATTATTTTGCTCCTGTCACTTTCAGGTGTGACAGGTACTTTTACATACGGCACAGAGGAGAGACTCGAGGGATTGGGGGAATCTTCTTTGATGACCTGGACTCTCCCAGTCAAGAGGAGGTCTTCAACTTTGTGAAAAGCTGTGCTGGTACTGTTGTCCCCTGCTACCTGCCCATTGTATACAAGCGCCTGAATGATACTTTTACGCAAGAAGAGAAAGACTGGCAGCAAGTGCGCAGAGGAAGGTGAGTCAAAGTCATTACAAACTGCCCTTGTCTGTTCTAGTGACAATTTGAGATGCTGATTCAAGGTGTAAGTGTGTAAATGTTGTTTTTACGTTGTTAGGGATTTACAATTTGACAGTAGTTGCTTATATTTTGTGTATTTTATATATAAAAATGCACCAGTCTGCACATCACATAGTTTATGCTTTGTTGTACAATTGTTATTAATGTGTTAAATCAAGACACACCAAGATCTTTACCTTTTATCTCTTATAGATACGTTGAATTTAATCTGGTGTATGACCGAGGAGTTAAGTTTGGTTTGGCAACACCAGGTTCCAGAATAGAGAGTATCCTCATGTCACTTCCTCTTACAGCTAGGTAAGCTAACACCTGTTTAACAAGCTGCTTGTCTGTCCAAATTAAACCACCTGTGTTGCATGGTAACCGCTCACATCTCTTTTCAGATGGGAGTACATGCACGAGCCAGTTAAAGGATCCCGGGAGGCAAATATGCTGGAGGTTTTACGAAACCCCAAAGAGTGGGTGTGAGGTATTCAGCACTGGAGGTGTTAAGTGAAGTAAACATTGAATACAGATTTTGTACTACTGTGACACAACTGATCTGATCCATGTGAAAACAAAGCAGCATTTTTATATACAGTATATGGATTCTATTTTATTTCATATTTGTTACCTAATAAGAAATAATGTTATTATTGGTTATTGTAATATATAGGTTTGTGCTGATCATGTTTATATCCTACTTGTGCCAATTGTACTTGCTTTAGGCCATTTCATTTTTTTTTTAAATTGATGTAATTTGTGAAAGATATTTCCTGTCTGGCCTAAATGTGGTATTGTTCACCTGAAACGAGAGGCACCAATATTCACCTTTGCATCTCTTCAAAATCACCTTAAGGAAATAAATGATACCACATTGTACAGTGTATAATTTGTATTGGGACTTAAATATAGCTTAACCCTTTTGGTTTAATAGGTTAATAATAGGTTAATAGAAAGAAAGAGTGAAGATTATGTTTCTTTTTTAACTTTTTTATAACAAATTATTTTCAAGCTTAAACACAAAGGATTAACCAAACTCTTTTGCATTAAAGTTACAGCATATATATATATATCATGTTAATTATAAGGCATTGTAGAAAAACTGCATTCTGTAAATAACAGTGCATAAGCACATCTAAACAGCAACTATTGGACTCAGTCTTAAAAGTACGTTGGAGTTGAGGTGTGGTTGGAAGGTTACCAGTGTAAGTTAGACTTATAAAGGTATTTGGTTGAGTCCACATATGCTGCAGAATTGCATAAAAACATTATAAGATTGTGAGACATTGTTATGGCAAGATAGACGTCCTATATTTAATAAGATAACTCATTCTGAGCTTCAACGGAAAGTGCTGACATATATCCACAAATACATTATACATTATTTACTGCATCCACATGCAGTACAACCGTTTCAATGCAGTTTTCCTTCACACATACCACACATTCTATATACAAGTTCATAAACTGTCTATATAGGCATTAAATATTACATCATTGTAGTTCTAAATATTGTCCCTTTTATTTCACCTGCATTTTCTTTATGCAAATCCTTTCCACCTTCAACTGTTAGTATGACAGCACAGCTAATGCTTCTGTTGTCATACCCAATACTAGTAACAATTTACTTTGAGAGGAAGACATTATGCTTGGCTAAGCCACTGTTACATATGAAGTAATCATAAAGACTGATCTTGTTTGTATAATATAGGCTGCATGCACTGACTGAATATAAGCATAAACAGTATATACAGAGCAACGTCTACAGTATGCTCCATTAACCGTTTCATCAATGAGATCATCAACCAATCAGAAAGTGATTAATGTGGATTTATGACCTTTAGTGTATATCTAAATTAAAATGTACTTTCTAGTCCTGAGCATAAAAGGTTATGTCATTGAATGTTTGTAAAACAGTTTCAGGTTTCTGAAATGGAAAGGATCTGAGTGGATATATAGACTGTATAAAACATTTGGCACTGCCCTACGAGGTGTTCACTGTTAATGCTTGTGGCAGTAATGTCTTCTGTTACATGAAACAATGGTCTATGCCAAATTCAACAGGTTAAAAGATTGTAACAACCTAAAAGAACTGAGATGTTCTGTATATTGCAACATTAGTTCCTTCCTAGTATCACTCAAACAATAAAAGGTTAGTGCAAATTCATGAAATGGCTCAAACAAAGACAGTTTTAGTTCATTATAACCAGTTAGCAGGTTGGTTGGGTTGGCTGGTGATGCCAGAGGAGTAAGTCCAGTGTCACAGTGTAAAGTGTTTACTTCCCACGGCCACCGATGACATGGGTAGTGCTGGTGTTGACAATATCCTCGTACTGTGGAGGTGGCTCAGTATCTATGTGGACATCAGTGTGGCCCACAGCCTCTTCATAAGATGGAGGAGGGTCTGCAGCGCTGCCTCTGAATGATGTGGGCTCTGACCCTGGGTGAGCCGGGCTGCTGTGGATGCTCAGTTCTGATTGATCGCCATGGAGATAACTCCGTCCCCAGGGATCCATCGAGACCACTGACAAGACATGATCGTGATGAGAGTGTCCCAGGCTCGGGCTACGCTGTGGGAGTTTGCGAAAATGGCAGCGCCACACAGTGATGGCAATAATGGCGATGATTAGAACCACCAACAGCAATGGGACTATTAAGTACAAGGATTTGACTCCGCCCACAACTGAGTCCAGACCACCTGATGGGTTACTCTCTTGTACATACTCCTCCCAGAACCGGTTCTAAAGACAACAAACAGTAAGAAGATAAACATCGAATTAGTGAACCAAAATGATTGTAACAGAGTGACCTAAACTCCAGGGTACATAGTAAGAACTCTGGATTACTGGAGCGCAAAGGAGACAATAACAGACTAACAAAGGTGCCTAAATGATTGTGTGCATTCATGTGTGTGGCTCCGTGCTTAGTCTCACAATAGTTTTACAAATATGCCTCCCTCCTGTCCACACTAGGCTGTTCTTCCTGCTGATAATCATCACTTCCTGAAACTCCTGCATTCTTCTCAAGTAAATAGATCCCATGGCATTGTAACACTTGAAGGAATTGTGAGTTTATGTTTTACCACAAACAATGACTTTTAAATTCTATGTTGTTTATGAAAATATTTGTGACTGGCTACGGCCTCACCGTCTTCTCGTCGTTCTCAAAAGCCTCCCGTGCCTCCTCATAAGTACAGATCTCCTCCCGACACTCCCTCTGTATGTTTCCCTGCTTCATCTCCTCCAGGAGAGAGTTGGCCCTGCGCAGCCGGCGCAGCACCGAGTGAGCCGCGTCCGCCGGCAGGAACACTAATGACCAGAGATAATACTAGGTCAGACTCATAAAAAGGGGAAATCCAGTGCCAAATACAACAACAGAAGATCCAAATGTATAAAAATATCAATAGGGGACGGTAGTGCTATGGCGTGGTTTGATACAAAAGCAGTGAGGCAATAGAGTGCTACTCAGTGCCCACATTTCTGCATAAAAACAAAAGCTTCTTTGATTTAGGCACCATTCCCAAACCCCATCAAAAAAATGGGTGAAACCAACTTAGACAGCCTTAGAGCAGCTCTGTGTTCCTTACATCAACATGACATGGGCCCTCTGAAAGACACGAGATGCTCCAACATGCCCAGGGCTGGTGCGTACTTTGCAAAATCATATGGTCACATGATAGCAGAAAGTATAAACTAATTAAATAATAAAATAAAAAACAGGACATCCATTCAAATCAAGGGAATTGCGTAGAGAGTGGAAATAAAACCAGAACGGTCACATTCCGCTGATAAAGGTTACAACAAACATTTGAAAATCGACACGGCACCAGTGAAACCTGAGGGGAATTTCTGTGAAAGATTTAGACTGGTGTAGGCTGCCACATTTCTGTGTATCAGGGGTGCAATAATACCACTTACCACTCCCCATGGTCTGGGCCGGTCTGTTTGGGGTGAGCTGTGAAAGAAAAACAATCATTAGTACATGTAATGGTCTTAAATTGACCCAACATTAATTCATTAGGGTTTCTCAGAATGCTACACCTTTTTCCAAACAGTCATTATTGTTATTGAACATGATCGCACAAATCCCCAGGACAATGCCAGACTTGTTTTCACGTTGCAAAGGATTTTTAGTGTAGCATAAAATCCAGCAACATAGAATAGTATTAGAATATAATAAACGGCAAATAAAAACACTATTAAATACAGTATGGGACTTCTGTACAGTATGGACCTCTGTACAGTATGGACTTCTGTACAGTATGGGACCGTTTAGCAATACATTAATCACAGAGTACATATGTATAAATGTGGTTCTATTCTCTGAACTGTCACAAAGGACCGACAACATGAAACTTCGTCCTTGACCAATGGCGGTGGACAGTGTTAGCCTTCAGGGATGTGTGTTACGGGAATCCTTCAAGCCAGAGCCTCCTGGAATAGATCAGACCGGAGACGACACACTCCGTTACACCTAACTACTGTTTTATTCACAAAGACGATTACATTAGGCGAGGTTTAGTCGAGGTAACGGCATGGCTGAGCGGGATGGGCGGCTTAACCAGCTCGCCTGTGAACTGACAAGCGGTGATGATTTGTTGGGTGAGCGGCTTCGGGTGTGATTTAATGAAGAAAATGTGACTCAGATGAACACATGTCATACGCAGCTCTCAACACTAAATGTCTCAGGTTAACGACGTTAGGTGTGTATGAGATGATAATAATAAAATAGAGTTTAAGAGTCGAACTTACCTGAATTCGTCCCCAACTGGAACACACACCGTCCTGCCCTGCTGCCCCAGTGTTGCTAATGCCAAATGCGCAGGCGCACTGATGTTTATGCCTTGCAGCCCCTCTGTGGAGTTAAAGAGAAAGTGCGCTGAGAGTTACTGACGGCAGATTCACTTCTTTTTATGCAAGCCTATTGTTATTTAATATAACTTAATGTCATAACTAATTTAATATGGCTTTAACAGTAGAATACATTGCCTGATTTAAATAGATAATATCCAAATAAAGGATGGTATGGCTAATGTTAAACAACCTTCCAGTTAAAACCTCTTTCATGTTTATTTTCTGACTATTTTTAATACGTGCAGGTGCAACCAGCATCATTTCGGCAATAATAATCTATAAAATGAGAAGAAGAATGAGTGTCTGTGGTGGGATTAAACTCTATACATTTGCTTAGCATTTAATCTCAATTTTCGTTGCTTTGCTGTTTGTATCTTCAAACAAACCAGATGATCTGCTCTGGGGAATTACTTCAGTCAGTAGCCTAATGCATGCAATTATCTTCCTGCTTAATCAATGCCTCCCATTATGTATAATTTATTTACAGGAGTAGTCTAAACAAAACTGGATGGGCCCACTTCCCTCTGAGCCTTGACATGTGTTATTATTTTTCTTAGTCCACAAATAAGGATGTTCTTACTGCCCTCTGTAGATATTGAGCTTTAGTTCCACGTGTGTCATGTTTTCACACGTGGAACCACACATAACACACAGTTTGCTTTTCTGATTAGAATCTTTGGTGATGTTGATGACCTCTGGTTTGCTCAAAAACACACAGTTATTTTTAGAGGCACGTTGAACTTTTCACTGTACAACCAATTAACAAACGCTCCACCCAGAGTAGAAAGGCGTATCCCTGGCATAATATTTGTCAATGTAAATGAATTTATTTGGTCCAAATTCTATACAATATGTTGTTTAAATTCTGAATGAAGGTCTTGGCTTAGTCGGTTAAAAGGGTATTTGTGGCACTAGGACCCAGTAGAGGGAGCAGCGGTGGTATTCAGTACTTCTCTCCCGCCTCAGAGCGCAGCGAGGTGCGGGTTGAGCGCAGACAGAGCAGTGTCCTGCAAGGAGTGAGGGCTCCTCATCCTGCATCCTGCCCCAGGGCACACAGGCGCCACTCCCAGGCACCTGACTTTTTATTATACAGTGCACATGCTTTTGAATCTGTGATCTTCAGTTTTGAATGAGTTGGCTGTGATGTCTTCGTCTGTGAGCGGCACTGAGGAGGTGCGCGTGTCCTCGCTGACGCCCCTGAAGTTGGTGGGACTGCTCTGCGTGTTCCTCGCTCTGTGTCTGGACATCGGGGCTCTGCTAAGTCCTGCGTGGGTCACAGCGGATGACCAGTACTCCCTGTCCATGTGGAGATCCTGTTGGAAGCCCGTGAGTTACGTGGAGTGGTCCTGCAGCAGCACGCTGACCACGGGTGAGACTTTTGTGTAAAGATAGACTAGATAAACGCAGGGACTAACATGCTGAGACAACCACATTTATATTCAGATGTGACGCTCGGGGATAACAAAGGCTCCCAGCGGACTGTGCAGAGCAGAACCAATGCTTTTGAGGTGAAGAAAATGATCATATAAACAACACCCTCTTAAGAATGTTTATAACTTTATGATGAGCTTAAGTTAGTCGCAGAAACATATCCACTTTTAGCGGTGAAACTGTGGAAAGGCGTCAAATCATGAAATATAAGTTCCTTAAAACAGCTTACATAAATTGTGAATAAGTCTTTTCACTGTGGTAGCCTGTCTGTTTCGGTTTTTAACAGCTTCGTAGCCTACTTTACAAAACGATGTGGGAATTTCTCCTCGCCAGGAGCGGTCCAGCTGGGGTTTCATTTGGCCTTTTGTGGCGCACAAAATGGGCCTTTGTGTGGGTTACTTCATTGGCCAAAGAGTGAAGGCAACCCAGAGCAGAGAACTCCCCGGAGATCCAGATGCCTGAAGATTAGGCTAGTTACCAGGGAAACGAGAGAAGCGCTCCATAAATGCGTCTCTTCTCTATTAAAGAATCCACACCATAGACCTAGTGGAAGAATTTAATTTTACCTTGATCATTGTCTGTTTTAATCAGAATAAAACACTTTTGTCTAGTCAAAAAGATGTGCATGGCAGAAATGTGTGTTATAAATCTGCTTCACATCAATACAAAATAACAATTCAAGTTATACCTACTTTTAACAGCCCGACAGTGCCTGAACTGTGTGTGCTTATGTACATGTACACAGTATATCATTCATGTTACTTTGACCTCGTACTAGGCAGAGAACACAGAGCTGTGTTTTTGTTAGCGTGACAAAATGTTTTCATAGTGTCAGTGAGAAGAGTAACTGTGAGACACACACAAAGTGCACTTTGGTGTCAGTTCTCAGCAGCATACCACACAGCCAATTGTCCATTTCCTCAGGCTTGTGCTTGGCTAAGCTTATTGATTTGAAACCTGGTAATCAGTTTTTACCTCTCCTCTATTTTTGACCCCCTCCCCACATCCCCAATATTTCCCCAGTGTCACGCTCTGAGCAATAAATCGGGTTAGTCTGAAACATCAGCCAGTCAGTTTTATAATACCAAACTCTATGCACCAAGAAAGGATTTCCTTGTTCAGAGTTCATAAAGGTCATAAAGGTCATACTTCGATACCTTCAACACAAGCGCACCAATTCAGAGAGGTCAGAGGTCAGGAATAAAAGATATGCAGTTCACATTAGGAATGTGACGCTCTCATGCAAGGGCAGTGTGTCCATGTCAGGCCAGTGTGAGGAGGGACGAATGTGGAGCTGTTCGGTTATCCAGGCCAACGTAGAAGTACTGATGGTAAGAAAATAATACTATATGTTTTTTTTATATACTTTGGTGAGTGTCTATCAGAACATAGCAGTGTTGACTTCCAGTGGTTTCTGTTAAGATCAGAAAATAATGACTGCGGGCTTTTCTCTGACACAGATATTGTTTTTTACAAACAGTAAATGGAGCCTGGAGGAGTTTTCGATGAACAGTTCAGCATTGCCAACATGGACTCGGAGCCGTAATTAATGCACTGATTGAATCTTGTCTACTCTATCTCCTACTTCCATCTGTCGTCCTGTAGGCCTCAGATTAATAGTTTGGCATTTTCTGCTCGTCAAGCCTTAAAGCACTCGCCATCTTGGCCGTATTTCTAGCGCAGCATAAAGAGCCTGCTCCAAATGTGAGATGATATGCTTCCTGCTGTATCACAAGAGGCGTGATAAGACTAGGCTGACCCACAGGACGCATCTCAAAAGAGGGCAAGGGGCTACACCAGAGATGCAGCACAGAGAAAGTGAAGGGTCGCGAGGAATGAGTGGTCTGCTTTCTGGCTCCTTCCAACTTCCTGTGGTGACAAGGCCTATTTTAAAACTCTAAATCCTGAACCATATTTGGTCAAAAGTAGTACATGTTTGTTTATATTTAAGCTGCTTGGCCCCTGGAATAAAATGTTTCTCCGTCAAGAGTGGGAAGAGGGTTTTAATGAGCTCCTGTTGAGCCACTCTAAACAGAGACATATCATCTTAATTGTCTGTGCTTACTAAACAGCCTTATGTAAAATGTTTTCCTCCCACGAATTCAAAAGCATCTTCATAATATCCTCTGTCTGTTTACATAGACTTCAGCTTCCGTCCACTAAACTGTAAGGTCAGGGAAGAGGCTGTCTAAACATTATAATTCTCAGACCAGAATCGCTAATGTTTAGTAGCGCAACAGTCCATGCATAGATCTTAACTTTGTTTGGGGCAGCTTTTCTTTCCAATTTCCAGTTGAGTGTTTTTTGGGAGAAATGTGAATGAAATGCTGAGAAGGCTGCTGAGCTTGCAACCACTAAAGTGTGCTGGATCCTCATTATCTGAGTCACTTCACAGAATCAGTGTTTCTGCTGCATTGGGGTCTGTGATGCATCCGCTGCGCTCCAGAAACTGTGCTTGCTCAATCTATTGATTTTGTGGTTATTTTTTTTCTGCCAATGGCTGAGGATTCCCTGTGGCTCTGGGCAAAACATTACTATTGCCAGCTTGGAAAAAATACAATGTGCAAAGTGTGACGTCCACTTACTGGCCACTTTATTAGGAACACCTAATGATTTAGAGATGGTCTTCTGTAGAACCTGGTTGTGACTGAATAGGAACTGTTCACCGCATTGTCCTCTGTCTGGCTTCAACAGGAGTGGGTGATTTGGTAAAACTATAATATCACTATTTTATTAAGCCTAGATCACATTTTTGATTTTATCATGATTTAGTCTCTAACTGCTTCACAACAACAATACTGTTGAGATGTTTTTTAATTATCATGATATTATTGTTTATCACAATTATTATGGCCAAGATAATCATGACCAAAAAAAGAAAATCTATATCGTCCCATGCCTACTGCTCACTGTATTTTTCTGTCTCTTTTCCGAAAGAAAAAAACTGTTAAAAATCCCAGTAGATCCACAGTTTCTGAAATACTCTCACCAGTCAATGCTATATTCACTTAAAAGGTCACTTAATCTTTTTTTTATCCATCCCAGTGCTCAGGGCTAATAGACTTTTTGACAGTCGTACCTAATAAACTGGCCACTGAGTGTGTGTGGACATAATTGAAAATATGAAAAGAAGCAGAAAGACTCTTCTCTCTTCTTCTGATCCTAACCTCAACATACTACTTCTGTCAACACCATAGCCACAATTCTCCAAAGGTATCTCTTTTTATAGCTACCTGTGTCATCTGCTGTCTCAGTGTGATTTCATGCCTCTCTCTTCCCGGTCCCCCTGTGCCCCTCCCCTGTCCGTATGTGTTTGTCTTAGACTGGCACATTGCCACACTGGCCCTGCTGTTAGGAGGGGCTGCGCTCACCCTGCTCTCCTGCCTTGTGGCTCTGGTATCGCTGTGTGTTGGATCCAGAAGTCGATGTTACAAGCCCGTGGCAATCATGCTCTTCTCTGCAGGTTTGGCAGAAAATGATTTGACATTACTGTGTTTCAGGCAAGTCTGCAGTAAGGTAGAATATGCTTTCAAACTTAATTAAATTAACTTTAGTCAAGTGTGTGGAATTTGGCGATAAAAAGAAGTATTATGAAATGACAGTCTCATTCATTTTTGCAATACCAGTGTTAATAGTAATTAAATAAAATAAATATGATGAACATTGGAATGGTCGTATGAAAGCACATATCGACCACACCTAATGATGTTATATGACAAAATGCTTGACAAAAGTGAGCAGAGCATTATTATTTGGTGTGGATCTGGATCACCATCTGAATCCAGAATTTTGCATTTTCAAACTGATCAAATAAATCAAATTAATTCTATATTTTTGAAAGCCATTTACTTTAACACATCTTCATATCTGCCTAAAACATCTGCAAGCTCAGTGAAATCACAAGTATAACTAAGATACATGTGTCGTACTCTTACCTTTTTGTTTATCTTGCAGTGGTGCTTCAGGTGTGCAGCCTCGTCCTGTTCCCAGTGAAATTCATCGAGACCGTCAGTTTGAGAGTTTACCACGAGTTCAACTGGGGCTACGGTCTGGCCTGGGGCTCCACCATCTTTTCCTTTGGAGGAGCCATCCTGTACTGCCTCAACCCGAAGAATTATGAGGACTATTATTAAAGTCTGTCAAATGGACAACTCCATGAGAATCTGAAAATCTTCAGGGTGGCAGCTCAAAGCTTATTTGGATACTGTGGACATGACATGACTGTGCAGAAGAAGCATTTTTTATCATTACTGAAGATCAGAAATGGAAACCAAAACAGAATGGGAATGGGGCCGTGTGATGAGGAAGGAACAGATAAATTCACTGACCCTGCTGAAATAAACCAATGAAGAGCATAAGCTAAATAACTAATGAAGCTGTTACAAACTGTTAAACGTATTAAACGGTATAAGGGCATATCCTGCCAAAGAGCAAACCTCTAAAAGCACAAGCACTCAAGACTGCAACACGTGGAATCAAGCCCAACACAATGCTGGCTGGAATGTCCATGTCCTAATAAATATCACTACCTAGTCTCAAGCATGTCCTGGTACACACAAAGCACTGTTAGTCACAAATGTAGTCAAAAGAACCTGCATCAAAATGATCATTGTATTATACTCTGTGTAGCTATGTGTTGTACGCACTGTGAAGACAGTTATAGGACAGAGTCTACTAAGTGCATGTGCTCACACACCTCCCCATGAATTACACATACTGTACTGTCAGTAGTATAGGCAATGTCATATGTCTTTAATGATAATGGTATGGTAATAAGTATGTAGCGCTTACAAGTAATTATGAAATAGTGGAATCACTTAGGAGATCCAGTCCGGTGTAGAATGAATATCCACCTTTAGGATCTCATGGAAGCAGAATGTGCACTAGATCAAGACTTTGATTTCAGCCTCCAAAGTTGAGAATAATAAAATGTGCAACTGTTTCTGATTACCACTGGTTTATTTCTGAAATAAAAATAAAGACATTGAGAAGACTGTTTTGTTCTTTACAAGAGCTCAGTTCATAAATTAGGACATAAAGAGTACCAACACGCCTGCTGCGTGTGGTCAAGTCAACTAGAATCAGCTCCTTTATTAAGTACAGCAAGTTGAGGCATTTGCACAGGAAATAAACATCTTCAGAACACATAATACATGATCATATATATGCATAAAAGTAAAGAGAGTATACTTATATGCAAGTCTTTTTAGTGTTCTCCATTCAGTGAAACAAGCTCCTATAAAGAGCCAGATACAGTGTACAGTCTACATTTCGCATTATTTCAGAATATACCATTGCTTTTATTGTTTCACTGTGAAAGAGGGTACAGTTCCCCATTACTGAGGAAGTGCCTCTGTTGTGAGTTCAGGAATGGGCACAGTTGTGTAAACAGCAGTCTCTCATTCTGCGTGGAATGTTCTGTAGGTAAACCAGGGCTCCTCTGCTTAGGCTCGCTGTCTAAGTCAAATCAATTGTCACTGAATACCGGGTTCAAAGTGCACAAGTCTAGAGGGCAGCAGGAAATGTAGACAGAGGATAGTGGTTGTTTTCAGCAGGTTGTCGAGGCTTATAATCTGATTGCCAAGGGGAAAACCTGTGGTAGTTGACAAATGGACGTCTCCTTTGAGATGCAGATTCAGACAGGGCAAAAGCTTACAGTATCCAAGGCTTGGCAAAGTTCTGGGTGAAGCAGAATGCTAAGTTCATGTGTAGCGGGGCATTTCACACTGTTCACAGCGATTAAGAGCAGGATGGTTGAGAAAAGTGCAACTGTCACAGTTCCAGTGAGCTCCTTCAAAGTCCTCGTCCTTTGGTGGCGGTGGTTCTGGCTTGGGGGCCTGTTCTGATCAAACAGAAAGTAGAAACAATCTAATTTATAGAATAAAAAAAACATACTTTCTAAGACCATGTCTGTCACAATCTTTCATTGGTCCAGCATTAGCATTAGCATTAGCAACAACTATGTAATTTTAAATTCATCATCACAATGTTACACTGAAATATGCTACTTACCTTTTTTGACTGGTTTGGGCAGCACCACAGGTCCAGGCTGAATGTTTGCATAAAAGCTGTTCATTGCATTTGGGTCAAACTTTCCTGAAAAAAGAAAGCACGAACCAGAGACATTAATTAACCTATACAACATAAGCACGGCTAGAGGCTGCCACATGGAAACCTTTGTCCATCAATTTTGAGCCAAGACAACAATAGTGCTAATTTATCATTTATAAATAAATTTAATTTAAGATGGGTTTAGAGAATCTCATGAGAATTCTCTCGTGTCACAAACCAAAGTTCCATTGATTTTTTTTTATTTTCAAAAAACACTTTTTTTTAAATTCCTCAAGCTAGTCACGATTTTTTTATTTGCACATCATGACATTATGTGTTATTCAGGTTAATTATATATTATTATTATTATTCTACTATATGTTGTTTCAGTAAAACAACTTTTATATTCCTGTCATTATGTTATGTTAGGTATTGTGATTAAAAAAATATATGAATGCACAGGATCAATGTGTTCAAATGAGTGTCACACTTTATGTTTATGCATAGCACTATGCTTGAAAATGTATGCGTTTGCTCAGCAGATGCGTATACCTCTAGACTGCAGTAAATCAGTCTCCTTCATGGTGCAGTCGATATCAATCTGAAGCTGTCTGTTCAGACTTCGTAAACGTGTCATCTCTTCAGGCTGGAACAGGCAATGGACGTACAAACCCAATTAGATTAGTTTTAAAAATATCTGAATAAAAAATATAACAAACATGTTGTATGTCTGATAACATTGTCTGGTTGGTAGCTGGTCTATCGCGAAGACATCTTTTGGTGTGTGTATAATGAGCTCTTACTCTTGGGATAAAACTGGTAGCGTTGACGCGACGAAAACGCCTTTGAAGGGCATCATACTCCATGTTGTTGACATCAGCCTTCAGTTGTTCTAGCTTCTGTTTTTCAAGCATCAGCTCCTTCAATAAACGCTCCATCCTGGCCCGCTGGTGAAGTAGCAGTGCTGGTGGGAAATTTTTAAATCTTAAGTCTTGTGTATTAAAAAAAACAATAGTAATATGAGTCGTATTTTAAGTTCAAGTAATTCTACCTTGAGTATAGGCATAGTCATCAGACCCTGAGCTTGAGCGTCGGTGCATTTGCTGGAACTGGTTAGTAGCAGTCCCAGGTAAAGCAGAAATAGGCAGGATGGGTGGAGGAGCAGCACTGTTCTCTCCTTGATCAACGATGTTGAGAAGAGACTCTGCTTCAGCCACAGGAGGAGAGCTGGGAGGCCTTTGAGCCTGGCCTCCGGGTGACACTTTAATTTTAAAGGTATACGCTGACTGGCCCGGCTGAGGAGAGGACGCAGGTCGAGGCCTTGCAGATAGGTACATCCCTGGGTGATATGATGCAGGGGTAGCAGGTCCAGTCATTGAGATGCCCCTTGAAGGAGAGCTAGGCGAGGGACTGGTAGCCATATAAAGTGCTCCCTGGGGGTGAGGGTTGTGCACTGGTGAGTTACTGCGTGGTCTTGGACCTTCCAAGGTAATCTCAATCTGGTTCTTGAGTGAACTTTTGTTATGGTATGGTCTATAAACAGATGGTTGCTGTGGTGGTTGCTGCTGGTGTTGGTAGGACATGCTGGGAAGAGTTGGGGAGTTAATAGGCAGAAAAACATACTGCTGGTGCTGGGGTTGAGGCTGGACCTGATGCTGAGGTGAACTATAAGGAGAGCCGTACGTGGGGGTGCTGTAGGGTGACTGCTGATGTTGATAGACTTGTGCCCCGGACGAGGACCAAGGAGCTGGCTGAGGACTTTGAGAGGGAGAGGGTTGAATATACAATGTGGTATTGCTACCACTGCTATAGTGGCCAGGGGGGATCTGCAGAGCCTGGGGAACAGTAGGAATAGTTTGAGACAATGTGACTGTTATAGGGTTCATGTTATAACGTTGAACAGACGAGAATGTGGGTGACATGCCCTGAATTGGCGGAGGTGTCGGAGTGCTCGCTGAGCGACTTTGGTCATTTATGAAAAATGGATTGTATCCAGGAGAAGGAGCCATATTGGCAGGGGCTGACAGTGGTTCAGGGTAGCTGGGCCGCTGAGGGTCAATGTGACTGTCGCTGGTGCTGTGCACAAGGGAGCGCCCGACCCCTGCCGTTCCTCCATTCACCTTAGCTGCATCATTACCTGGATACAAGCTAATATGAAGCATGTGGTTACGGCTCATCCTGCCCTCCTCTGGACTGTGATGAAAGTCGCCATAAAGGTATCTATTACTCTCTTGGGCCAGGAGATGGCAGCACAGATCTAAGTTATTGTTGTTCTAAAAAGAGAACAGAAGTCAATCTCAATCATGCTGTTTAAATCAAGAGTTTACTTCTCATTGTTGCTTCACAAACTCACACAACTTAACTTAACTCACTAATAATTGAGATCAGTAAAAGTAAATAGAGTGAGTACAATTCCAAGCAGTTACCCAACGATTTAACATCCTACAGCTATAATACGTATTTAGAACAATGGAATAATCATGCACATTTTTCTACATGCGGATACCTGCAGAAGGCACTGGGACACCACTCCCTCGGGGATCTCAGGGAACCGTTGCTTTAGATCCTGCAAGATGTGAAAGTCGAGCGGAGAGCCTCCCTGCGCCATCCTGAGCCAACAGAGAGTCAACGAGCCCAAAGCTGCAGAGGCAGATCTTTGCTCATCCCCTTGTAAAAAATAAAACACGACGTAAACAAAAAGGCCGCAACAGTCAAAGCAAATGAACACGGAAAGCCACTGCCATGTGCGACATCCAATGTGTCAGCAGTAATGCGCAGAATAAATCAAGCTTGCATCAGATGTGTGCACACAAACCTGTGCATGGGACAAATGAAGGCAAACTCCTAAAACACACCAGTATGTAATGGAGAGCATCCTAAAACACACCAGTATATAATGGAGAGCATCCTAAAACACACCAGTATGTAATGGAGGGCATCCTAAAACACACCAGTATATAATAGAGAGCATCCTAAAACACACCAGTATATAATGGAGGGCATCCTAAAACACACCAGTGTGTAATGGAGAGCAGGGTACTTGCAGCCTGCTGTTGTTTGTTTAGCCATACTGTTGCACCAAGCAACGAGGACATACCACCACTCGTCACAGGCTAGTTATCAACAACTGCTAGTTGTCTTTAATCAGTTACAACATAGTGTGACATGAGACTAGAACCACAACACGTATATCTAGAGGCGAATCAACAACAGCTACAATCCACTGCCTAAATTAGCGCTGTTTTAAATAAGATTAACTCACTGTCTGTTGGCGTACTTCGCCAATGCTAACCTTAGCTTGGTGCTGATGGCTGGTCAGCTGTCAGAAGCTCGGGTGTTGATGGATTAGCGAGCTAACAATGCTACAAACAGCAAGACTTTCATGTAAAACTTACCATGTGTCAGGAGTTTCCCTCGTGTCCCAGAGCATAATTAAATTCGAGTGATGTGTGTGAAATTACCAACAGAAATAAGTCATATGTTTGTTATCTTGCTAACTTCTACTTTCGCAGACTGACTGGGCCCTGCCGTCTGATGGCAAAGGAACACGGTAGATACCGCGATAACTCATTCTCCGGGACCAGGAAGTTGATCTATGAAGCTGGTGATTTCTTGATCAAATATTATTTATGTGTAATTAAATAAATGCACAGAATCATTGTAGTGCCTTTCCTCGTTTAGCAGATACCTAACTGTTTTCAATGCTGGGCTGGGAGACCTCCTCAATGGTAAGTAGCAGACAGTACATATGCTAGTATCTTTGTACAATTGACCTGCACAGCGTTAAAGATCTTTAACGCTAGAGGGAGTTGTTTTGTCACAAAAGTACAGTAACAGACGAATGCAGGCTCGCTACTAGCGAGTAGTTTCCATGCATTTAATGGATTTCAGCATTATTAGTGAGCAACAACTTTACATTTGAAGTTAAGGTTACACATAATTAAATAGCATGTGATTGAAAATTTGATGGTGATAATAACACATCTGTTTGACATAATATGAAACAGGTGGGACGCAGGGGCAGAAGACCACACCTAGAGCCCTTTATTAAGTACGGGGTATACCTAATAAAGTGGCCAGTGAGTGCATATTATGTAATAGTTTTGCAAACCACAGTAGAGTGATCCATACGTTCCGCATGTGAAAGGGTAATTATTATCTAATGAAAGGGTAATTATTATTATCGAGAATTGTATATGAAGCATATAAATAACGATATTATCTTATTTTAAATAAAGACAAACAGTTAAAGATTAATTGACAATGTATTTGTCTTAATTAATTAATTTCTTTGTTGTCTTTAGGTTGGCCTTTCTTCATCCCGCCATCACATTTTGAATCATCTCTAGATGCTGATTTGGTGTGTGATCTTGCATCTTCTGGTTTCTACTACCACTATCTCCTCCAGTTAGTAAGCATCCCCCTCTGCTTTTTGGTTACTATTGTACCTTAAGTGCCCTATATGTCTAACAACCAAAGAGTGTGTTCAGTGGTTGTCACTGGGGGTGGGCTGTACGTCAGGACATGAGCAGCTGAGTGGAGGGCCCAGTCTGACTCAGGTTGGCTGTCCTTACAGTGTTGATTAGTCGCCACAGCTGTGGTGCTATTTTAAGCTTTCTCTTGTTGATCATGATGCCCTGCAGGACACCACTCAAGAAGAGGGGTCAGCACCAGTAACAGAAGATAAAACATCCCCGCTGTACTCATCATCAAGTCTCATCAAGAAATGTGCTCAAATAATAATAATAATAATAATAATAATAATAATAATAACAATCATAATCATCATAATAATATCTAATAATAATAATATTAACATTTTCATTACCTTTTGTTCTATCTCTGATCAGTGAACTAACACATGATTTGCCCATGTTTTGGGGTTCCCCAATATCTCAAGACCTCTGAATGTATACTGATTGCTTTTGCCTTGTGTACATTTTAAATAAACAATTCAGATTATACCTTTTGTATTTTTTTTGGTAATAATGTTGGGTATTGTTGTCTAACACTCACTTAGATAACCTTGTGTGTGTGGCTTCTGGTATGGTGACATCATATGTTCCAGTGTCATGCATAGCTGAGTGAGAGCAATGTAGGTTAAACACTGGAAAAAGAAAAGCCCTGATCCTGTCAGTTGACCAGACGGACTTTGCTCGTCTACTTTCAAAACAACACTGTAGCATTAAGATATTGTATATTGTATATGAGATGTCTTAAATTGTATTGATGTGAAATAGTCTATGACAGTTGAACGCACACACTTCTAGTTTGACTGATTTACTTCAGTAAACTGAGACAATTAAATATTCGTTTATAGAAATGTTTGTAGCTGAACTCAGTTGTCGTTCAACAGGACCCTAACCCTAACAGGATGGGTCATATTTTTGCAGCTGACCCTGTCTGCTGCAGATGAGCAGGATGTGAGCGAGGGCATGGCGCCGTTTGCGCAGGCGCGCGGCAACAGCTGAATGTGCGGCAAGTGCGCGAGGAATGCAGTATCCGGCAGAAGTAAAGTAGGGTACTTTTATGGAAAGCACCAGTGTCTGTGCTCGAGTGGTCGCCTTTTGAGAGCTGTACTGGCCCTGTCTTTGCATTTTCTCTTTAAATCTTTCTATAGGATTTGTTAGGACTACAGGGCAATAACGAGGTAAGAAAAGCTTTTTATTTTTTATTTTTTTATCAGCGTTAGTTTTTGACCATTTAACCAACTTATAATCAATCAAAGTACAATATTAGCTTGTTCTGGTGCTTCCCTAAATCAACGCTGAATTGGGCTAAATCATGATAATTATGATCTACTTAACTTAGGTAGCTGCTTTTATGTGAGACAAAGAGAGACTTTAGTTAGTGTGGAGAATTCGAGAGAGAACTGAAGACAGCCAGGCCTGTCAGTCTGTCCATAATGACTGGAGCCGTATTTAGCGTTGTAATTATCCAATGTAACTAAATACATACTTAAAAAAACAATAACTAAATCAATACTTGGAAATAAATAGTATTAAAAGGCATCCAAGGACACTGTCAGTTTGATGACCAACAGTTGAAACTGCTTTCATCCCTCCAGTTGTCCAGCTCTTAGTCTGGCCATTCTAACTCGAGCTTTGGGGGCGACATGTGGGGGCCAACTTGAGCTCTGTCCAACTGCCTATCACTGCTTTGAAATAGCCCTGATCACATGTCCTTGACACACAAGTGAGCTAAAAATAGATGTCAGCCAACTTCCATGGCACTCTGTCCAATATACTGGGAGCACTAGACCACTTATTATATCGGCGAAGCGCCGATATTATGGAATCACGTCGGTGCAGGTCCTAGCTGTGAACGCGATAACTCAAAAACTAATTGCCGGATCAGTTTCAACATTTGCACACAGGTACATATCATAAAGACGCCGAACTGTATCGATTTGGGTACTTCTACGATGAATATTAATTAAGTAATTAATTAATTACGGGCCAAAACTGTGAACGCAATAACTCAAAAAGTCTGTTTGCACTTGTACATATCATGAAGATTCACAAATGAATGTTTTGATGCACTTTTATTGAGCCAATTATCCTGCTGAACATAAACGAAATCGCGTGAATGAATTCGGGCAATTGTATACTTAATGTACATTGGCACATTACAGAGGTCAAATAAAGAATGCCTC
>JAVQKC010135655.1:0-13956 GCA_036025475.1 Philypnodon macrostomus
TGCAGCCACCGGATGGTTTTACATCATGTTTTTTGGTCCAATAGAGACCCGTAATGCATAAAAAATGGTACCAAGGGGTAAGAAAAGTGGGTTTAGCATAATATGTCTCCTTTAAGTAAAAAATAGGCCAGCTGTATTGATGCCAACGAAGTGAATGCAACTATTAGTCGACTAAGCCACTAAAGGCTGTGAGCCCTGTGAAACATAAGAGTTAAAATTAGTTGTAACTGGTTGGAATTGTACAGCCCATTTCCACAGTGAATGAGTGAGTGCAGCAGCTGAGGTGTCTCGTGGCAGATGGCTTATAAGCTCATTAAGAAAGTTGATGAAAACTGTGTGAAGAAACTGTTGACATTCATGCACGTTAATAGCATTGGTAAGGTCACTCCTCATGTCATGTAGTGTCACTGTGGATAGATCCATTTTTACAAGGTCTTTTCTGAGTGCGCTACTATCATTGTGGATTTGTGTCAAAAGCCATTGCCAGCATATGTTGAGTAGATCATGTGCATTGCTCTAAATATACCAGGGACTAAATCAACATTATTGTATAGGTTGTGTTTACATTAACTTAGCTGTTGGACTGGATTTCCTTCCACTGTAGGAGGCAAAGAATAGATCCTTTCAAAGTTTGTAAACAGAAAGTTCTAAATTCCATAAGTGGAGGCAAGACCATAATACATTTCCAATGGAAAATTTAGCATTAGCCACAAAATATTTAAAAAATAGATTGCTTTGGCAAATGACAACCACTCTGCTACATGTAGGTGATGTCAGAGTCTGATTAGGAAACATTAGTGAATGTACCTCACAATGTATTTTTATTGAATTTACCAATTAGTATTCACACACGTTTGACATGTTTCGACCATGACTATTGTCCATTGACCATCTGTGCCACCTGCAGTCCAACTTCTCCAGCACAGCATCCCAGGTGTAAGAAAGCATATAAGCCCCCTTGTCTGTGGGCTCGTTTGCGTATCTGGATTGCCTCATTGGTCCAACGATGATTTTAGCTCCCTCCCAAAAACATGTCAAGGTACGAAAATACACCACTGGTCTGTGAAAAATAAAAATGATATAGTAGTGAATTTGCGAACCTTTTTCGACCAACTCAAGACTTTTAGGGACATTAAAGCCACCTTTGAGCAGTACTTCTTGCAAGGCGTTTTTTTCACCAAGAGGGGGAGGTGGGAGAAGCTTTATTCACCCCTGCAATAACTAAATTAGCCATCACATTGACTTCAAAGCTGTTTATTTATGTTAAAAAAAGTGCATAGTTCAGTTTACAAACCCAGAATCAAACTTGCATGTCAATGGTTAGTCTAACTATTACAACTACATTTTTTGTCTGTCATATTCATGGATTACTTCTATCTAAAACCTGAGTCATTCTATCAACATCTCATTCTAAACAGGATATAAACATTCTAGACCAATATTGGCACTGTTTACTAGACTTTTACCTTTCCCAGCAGTAACAGAACACTGCATCAACAAACACTGATCAGATATAGATATGTGAGTCAAACGTGTGGGCCAGGGGGGGGTTCACCAGACCAAATCGCGGCCAGACCAGAGCGTGATTCTTCCACCTCACGGTTGAACTCTGAGGCGGAGGTCAGCTCCATTAGACGTGGTTTAGAATGACTGTTTGCTGGAAGTGGAGCTTAGCATTCCGTACTCTCACTAACCTGGGTGATTTACTCGCGGCGGTTGGAGTGGAGACGTGTTGAAGGCCACATGGTTTTTCCCAAGGCGTTTTTGTGTGTGTCGAGGAAAAAGATGTGCATTGTTGTTTTAGTTTTTTTTGACGAACTTCACGAGGAGATAAAGTGGTAAAAAATTAGGTGTGGTATTTTTTAACATTAAAACTTTTGATTGAAAAAGTTCAAGTGAAACTGTAGTCTGCAGGGTTCTTACATAATAAATGGGTAGATAGATTTCAAAAATAAAAATGCTTGACCAATAGTAGTGGGGTTTTACTGTGGTCCATTCCCCTGGCCTCTATAGCAATCAGATTTTGTCAACTATTGATTAAAGTGGTAGCCCACAAACTGTGATTTGATGTTGCTGTAGAGTCCAGGAGAGGGACTAAAGAAAAATATGAATTATGGCAGATTGCATACTTTACATCATAGAACAGGGTTAAAGATTGTTCAACATTTTTTAAAGTTTTTATTTTAGGTAACTTCCAAATTCAACCTGAAGAACGAGAGCATTTTAGTATATTAGTTCATTCACAGTTTATTCATCCACTTTCTTCTGCTTGTTGCCATTCTGGTGTTGCAGGTGCCTGGAGCATATCCTGCAACTATGGGCTGTAGGCGGGATACACACTTGAAAATGGCCAAATAGTCCATTAATTTTCACATTCTTTGATTTTTCTTTTTAATACATTTTCTATTTAGATGTATCAATTCTCCACAAGCATATGTTTGGATGGTGGGAGAAAGCCGCAATACCCGTGGAGAACTTACAGTGACACAGGGAGGACGTACAGACTCCACTCAGAAAGACTGTCTCTTGGGCTGCCTGACAATTAAACCCACAACCTTCTTGCTGGGAGTCAGAAGTGCTTCCATTTTTGCGTTCTTTTTAGACCTTTACTGTGATCTGTCTCTTTCTATGGTCCTTTTTTAGCTATGCTCTGTAAGTACATTTACTGCAAGAGCTAGCAGCTATGGCTTTAGAGCATGCTTTCTTTCTTTGTTGTTTAGTAACTTGAGGCCAAATTTAGCCCTGGTTTAGTCTTTGGAAGCCTCATATATATTTATATGTGCAATGAGGTCAAGATTCTGGCTTCTAGTGGTCCAGGCTTGGGCCATACTGAAACATTTGTGCTGCACAGGTTTTGAATTTAGTTTCTTTTTACTTTATATTTTTTTTAGCTTAGTCATTTAAGTTCCACAAGCCATTATCGCTGACCATATCTTGACCATATCTTCAAAAGCACTATTTATTGAAAAGATTTAGCTGTCTGGCACCTTCACATTGGTATTCTTGTAAAAGCCTGTTTACCAAAATGGAGACAGGTCTTCGTCCTTGAAAAACCGTTGACACCCAAACGCAGCAGATACATTCACTGTACGCTGTGATTTATTGCATTGGAGCTAAATGATTTTGGCTGCAGACCAGAATAAATGAGGCTGTGTATGGAACAGACTAAATCATGTCAAGTTTACTGTATACAGAGATAGAAAGGTAATACTGTGTTTTTTTTTTATTGTGCTCCATTTGAGGTGTAGTAAGAAATGGCTCCCAATAGACAAGGCCTTTGGTTCTCATAAACAAAATATACAAATGGCTTGGTCTCATCTCTTCAATTTGAATTATGTTTGCATTCACAATATCCCAGAGGATGGACAATTAAATGATGACACATTTTTCAATATATCCTGAAGATGAGGCTGGAAGATGGGTTCTCAAACTATGGTACAGTAGTCTGAGCTATAAAGTGACTGCAGAGTGTATTCGTTTATTCCTTGTTTAATCCTGTTTGATTTAATCCTGTTTTTTATTATGACCTGGTTAAGTGCTTTGTCAATCCTTTGATCATACTTTGGGTTAGTCCAGATTTAGGCCCAATTTAGTCATTATTATATTCATAAATGGTGGCTATTTTGTTTTGGTAAGGACAAGAGGGGTTTTAGTAGTCAACTCTTGAACTCAAATAATCTGTTTGACAAACTCTTGAAATTGCAAATGTGGTATTGATCATCCTTAGTATCCTGAAAGGACCCGCTAACTGCAAATGAGGTGGAAAACTAGAAGAGAAAACATGCATGTTACCAAAATCCAGGTAGCTATGGCATCATCTAGAATTTAGTAAAAAAAAAAAAAAAATCATACATCAGGACATTACTTTTTCTTAGCAATTTCAGATTAGCACTTAACTTGAATTATTAAGTGCAATTTCGTTGTGATTCACATTTACCTGACCTTAATTTGGCTTGGCTGGGTTTGTCGTAAGTACATATAAGTATAGTCTAATTTAGAATGTAAAAATGTCTCGTTCCAAAAAGTCTATTTGGTTTTGGCTTGCTTACCAAAAAAAACTCAAAGCGTCACACTGCGCCAAGCTATTATCTCTAGTAAATGCTTTTTTTTCCATTGACGATGTCTTACTTCTAGCCCTTACATGTCACAATGGTAGAGAAATCTATTAAATAAATGATTTGTTCTTTTACTGCAGTAGCATATTTGCCAGGATTAAGAGCAAGCATTATTAACAAATGGAAGATTGTAGAAATAGATTTTTGGAATAGAACACAGTCAGTCAGACATTTTTCCTAACCAGGTACTGTTCTTTACTGCAATTCTTTTGAAAGTTTTCCAAGCTCCTCTTGATCATGTCTTCAACCTTTTTATGTTCCTAAACCTTGACTAGATAACTTTAACTTTGAATAAAAAGTCCATCTCTTCATCTCCCCTTTCAGCTTTGTCTTTGGCTCAGCCTTCATCTCCTCAACCACTTTGTGACTCTCTCCTTCCAAGGTTGGCTTTTTTTGTATGCCATAAAATTCCTCTTGTGCTCTTCTTCCAAAGGTCGCTAAGTGCTTTGATGGTATTTGACAGCGGCATGCACAAATAAGCCCTATACCTGTCCGGGCTTTTCTGACATTCTCTGCAAAGCAAACTCATAAATGGATGTCTAGGGGAAGCCAATGTATGCAACGGAATATCATTCAGACCATGACAAGGTGCAGGCATGAATTATTTAGGCTCACTTTCAAGTCAACTCGAATAAGACTGTATAGCTTCATGATAGCGCAGTGCCGGGTGACTGGTTATGAAAGAGGAACCTAAAAAAACAGTACTTGCAGATGGAGATTGTATATTTGAGCTTATTGTGCATAGACTGTTATTGAAGTTTTTTCCATGGAGATTTGCTGGTTTGTAAAGCCACATTATGTAATAATTCTGCATTATGTAACAATCTACCAACATCTAATACAATTTTCACTTAACTGCATTATATAAAAAAATACTTTATTTTGAAAGTAATTACAAAATGCAGAAGTTCAACAACTACATTTTGTTATTAACTTCCTCAAAATGTAACAATGTATTACGAAATGTGTTTTTTTTTTATTACTTATTACATTGGATCAGTTTTATTGCAAAATGCTGCAGTTTATTGCAAAATGCGGTTTTATTACATAATGAGGTGCACATTTTATTACATTTTGGAAGATTATTACATAATGCGGTTTTATTACATAATGAGGTGCACATTTTATTACATTTTGGAAGATTATTACATAATGCGGAATTATTACATATTGTGGCTCTACAAAGTTTTAAAATGGTCACAAACTATCTCAACACAGACAGACAACCTTTCACCCTCACATTAATTCAACAGGCATGTATGGGAGGATGCAGGAGTACTTGGAGAGAACCCACAGGTAAACAGGGAGGACATGCAGACTTTTCAGGAAGCAGTAACTGTCTTGTTTAGAGGCAGGTGCACTAACTACTCATTACAAGTTACCACCATGATCATTTTATTTATCAAGCGCTTCTCATGACACTCAAAGGGGCTGTACTGTTTGTGTTTACAAACTGTACAAACAAACAAATGTTAAACATTAAAAGCAGTTCTAAAAAGATGGGTTTTGAGGAGGGTTTTGAATGTGGGGAGGTAAGAGCAGTCACAGATGGGTTGTGGGAGTGAGCTCTGAAGGACAGGGGTGATGTGGTCATGACAGCGGGTGTGGGTGAGGAGGCGGGCAGCGGAGTTCTGGATATACTAAAGTTTATTGATGGTTTTGGATGGTGCACTGTGTGCAGTAGTCATATTATCTATTAAACACAAACCTGAAGTGAATTTAGACTACTTACCGTCATTATAAAATCATAATTTGCAGCGGTCTATGGGAAAATTCCATACCTTTTACATATACCACTTCCACTTTTATTTCATTATATCGGCGAACCAAAGAAATTACGGAATCACAAATTGCCGGATCAGTTTCAACATTTGCACACAGGTACATACCATTAAGACGCCGAACTGTATCGATTTGGCTACTTCTTCAATGAATATTAATTAAGTAATTAATTAATAACGGGCCAAAACTGTGAACTCAATAACTCAAAAAGTCTTTGTTGGATCTTTTTCAACTGTTGCACACAGGTACATATCATGAAGATGCAGAACTGGATTGAGTTTAGTACATCTTCGATTAATGACAAATAAATAATTTACAAATTAATGTTTTGATGCACTTTTATTGAGCCAATAATCCTGTTAAACATAAACAAAATCGCGTGAATTTTGGCACATTGATCCGGACAATTGTATATTTAGGTCAGGTATATTTGACAGCCTCTAACTTGCACATACTTTGCCCGATTAAGCTCAAACCTGAAATACCCAATTACCACCTGGCCTTGAACACATCTGACTAATATGATGGCAGTTACCTCTATAGCGCCCCCTAAGAATGTAGTTTTAGGGAATTTTCCAAATTTGGCAAAAACATTCTTCACAAACATCCAGACAAATCAAAAAAGTGAAATTGACCCATTCCGTGTTTGTCATGGTTTGGGGGTGAGGTCTCTTAATTGCTTGTTAACAATATTAGAAATCAAACAATGTCTGATTTAGGTGCCCGTTGGTGACAGTTGTAGCAGACTTATAGGGTTGTTTCGCTGATATACACCTTGCTGTCGGGGACGACAGCACAGGCCTAGTTTAGATTATATAGTTGGCTTGACATACACATAGTCAATAACAAAACCGACTACGCTACACTAGGTGGCAATCTTTCTAGAATGTATGGAGAGGATGATTCCTCCTTTTTGCGTTGCCATTGTTAAGAAACCAATTTAATAATGGCACTATTGCCAAATTAACTTTTTAAATTAGTTTTTTTAACTTGGCCTCCATCAATTATGATTGAACATTTTATTTTTGGATTCCTTTGCTTATTTGCCGTCGGAGATTGCTATTTCCACTTGGCATCAGGTTGTGTGATTTCAGTGCTGCAATTTGTTTTGGTCTGATTAGATGTCTGTTCCTATGCTCTAAGAAATGAACTCTGGATGTTGTTAATATTGAATGACATTTTTGCTTCATAAATAAGTAATATATATTTAATAAAATGTAAGTACCATTTTTATTTTTAGGGTTAATAATTATTTAATTTGATTTAAAGTAATACTATGATTTAAATCAATACACTGACACTATGTAAACATTACTTCAGATGTGCAGCTCTGCTTTCCTCCACTGTATTAGAGAATCTGTTGCGGCAGTGGAACAGTGTGTCAGTGTTTGCCCTGCAACCTATATATATATATAACAGCACTGTGATGTCAAATTGAAATAACACAGTTGTGTCAGAATTACTCAGAAACTAATATTAAAATCTATAACAAATAAATAAGTTAAATATTGCAAATTTTACACTTTTTCTAAAGTTTTTCAAAATTTGTATTTAAATCCAACTTTTTATTTCTTTGAGTGTAGTTGATATTGAACGTAAACTATACAGTTGTCTCTTTTGGCAACACTGCATTATGTAAAAATAACTATATAGCATTCTATATTACAATTTAGACTTTCTTCCTCTTGTTTATTCCGCAAGTGAATTTTGTTACTGTCTTGAATTACTTGACTATTTCAAAGTTGACATTGTGTGCCTTCATCTGACAAGAATAGCTTTAACGATGTAATGTGTCTTTTTCTTTCTTTGACAGAATAGCAGGTTGTAGACTCTTAGCCAGGAAATGGAGCCCAATCTCAAACAGTACAGTGTTGATTAGCTTTATCTGATGAACTGACAGGAACACATGCACTACAGAAGCTGATTAATGGCTCCCTTGTTTCTTAGTTGGTGTTGTCATGTTATAAAAGGTGATAATTTGGAAGTGGTCTCTGGATGAATGTAGACATTACCAAGCCAGATGTGATTTTTCATGTTTCAAACCATTCATAAACCTTGATGCATTGAGTTGTTAGGTTAGCAGCTGTTAGCTACTAATGCTAATGGAATGTAAAGTGCAGCAGATGTGTACAAAGCTTTTATAAAAATAAATATATATATATATAGTATCTTGTGTGTTCATACATTTATCTTACACATATTGCTGCAACTATGGGTCATAAGAGAATTCCTAGAAAGTGGCAGGGTCACAAATTACTTACTCTCTGAATAATTCATCATGGGCATTTGGACTGATTCTGATTCAACATGTATTTTTTTTAATACTGGGACAAAGCTGGAGAAAACCCACCATAACACAGACAGCATATGCAGACTCTAAACGCCTGCCAGTTCATAGGCCTGGTGAACAAAACAACTAAGTGGTTAAATGTTATATATATTAACTTTTGTCAAGAATTTAGTTACTTCATTTGTTTGGCGGTCTGTAACTTGAGATTCCTGCCCCCACTTAAATAGCCATCCATGCTAACTTCATCTAACTACACCCACTTGCATTGTCAGTTTTTCAACATTCTTTGTCGTTATTCCAGATCGGAATAATTTTTTTTCCTCCCTGCGTCACTGTGGGTTCTCTCCAACTTCCTCCCACTGCCCAAAGAGGATTGAGGATTGAGAATTGGTGAATTTAAATGAATTAAATAGTTGACTCTGTGACTGGCCAATTTTCAGGCCCACAGTTGCAGGTTTGAGTGGTAACTGTGACAAAAAATTAACAATAACAAATAAAATTTGAGATCACAGATAACCAGTTGTCAATGTAATGAATTAATACATTTTCTGCATAAACCTTTCATGCCAACTCCATCACATTAGGTCCACTTTTCTTTCCATTGTTCAGGGTGTACCACCACCTAAGGCCCAATGAATAAATTAGCATTTCAATCTGGAGTTTGGATCAGCTGGCGAAATCCAAGCTCACGGCTGACCTGTTGCTCATGTTAAAATTCTTCTTTTGGAAGAACTTTCTGAATAAACCATCCTTGCAACTGGATCCAATTTCTTTTCCAGCCAGCGTTGCTACATTTTTCCGTCAAGATTTAAGTAAACAGTCAGGGCTTGTTGGTCAAATAGTGTTCTCTTGTTTGGCAGTCATCAGGTGGTGCCGTACACCATTTGCTTAACAACTGTCTTGCTGCCTGGAAACCGCCTTAGAAATCACGCCTTTCATGTTATTTCCTCCTCAGCTCCTTCTTTCTTGATTCATCGTAATTTGCAGTCTTCTCGGATTCTCTTTGACAGACTCGCGTTGCATATGTAAATGTTGCCAGCAGTCATTTTCTATTGCCCAAGACTCAGCAGGCCTACTCGTGACAGGCAAGACGAAGACGAGAGAGAATTAAAAAAAAAAACCTTCAAATTGGATGTTTTGAAAGGCAGCTTTGATACGCCAAGCTTTTAACATGCACATTGCTTCCCTCGTATATTACTGTGTGCGTTTTTGTACAACTCCATGATTTCGTCTGCTGGTTTTGTCTCTGGGGTAGGTTGGGATCAGAGGGACATTTTTGTACCCGGCTGCGACAGTAGTTCATAAAGAGGCTTGTTGGAAGCATAGAGGGAGAAGTTTTCAAATGACATTTCTAGGCTAGTTTAGGAGGCATTTTGGTTGCTGAATATGGGATAGTAATATTGGAAGAAATACCTAAAGTGTGCTAAATTAAATGCACTGTATCAAAAATAAATAATGTATGTAAGGTGAAGGCAAAAGTAGTCAACAAAAGTGTTTCTTGATAATTCTTTCTGCTACCACTTACTAGTACTTCTGTGTCTACTATAAATACTATTATTGGCACTATTACTTGGGAAACAGCTTATAAAAATCATCATAATAGGTTTGATTTGTATTGTTCCTACAAGGCTTCAAGGCTCTCTGAAAGTGCTTCCATTATGTGGCAGCCGATTCCACGCCCTCCTGACCACCACCAAAAACTCCAATCACATTTGAATTCATACATAGGCAAGGTGGGGAAAGTGTCTTGCCTGAGGACACAACATCAGTGTGCTTGGATTTTTGTTCCATTAACCCACAACTAAGCCTTTGTCCTTTGCAATATTTTGTGACAGACCATCAGGCTGGTCAGGTGACCTAAAATGCACATACACATTTTGGACGTTCACTATACTGTATTATTCGTGTCCAGTATTAGCTTCCTGCCTCATCTTGTCAGTGCATGAAGGGTAGAACAAAAATAGACTTCCATCTATTGTTCATTCCTATTGGGAGACCGCTGTGGTGTGCTGCAGCAATGGCAGGTGTGACTTGTCAAGTGTTGCCTTCTATTAACCGTGAAAGATTTTTGGAATGCAAATGTTGATGGATTCAACATTACCACACCAAATACAATACAATACAATACAAATGCAACCAGCAAGGGTGGCAAAATGGTTAGCACTGTAGCCTCACAGCAAGAAGGTCCTGAGTCAAATTTTATGGACATTGGAGACTAGTTTTTTAGTTAGGTCCTGACCATGATCCTGACTCAAGATCTGGAGATTGCTTCTTGGACTCTGCACTTGCGGCTGCCCACTAATCCTGTCAGGTTGCCCCATGCTTCATTGAAGAATGGGTCAAATGCAGAGGACACATTTCCTTACAAGGACAATAAAGTACAACGGCTTGTAAGTACTTGGTGGAATTTTGGAATATCAGATCTGAAAAAACACAATAAATAAATAAATAAATAACTCCTGGAGTTGTACAATCTTTGGATACATAGGTTATTCAAAAACAATTTGAATTGTATTTGTTATATATGGAAACATGACTGAACAAACCATGTTGTACCACATACTCACTTGGATATGCTGACCAGATAGGTTGTCCAATGTCCGAACACATTTAGGTAAAAACACCGTGGTCCTATTTTTAAAAAGCACGGGAAACCAAACAACATCCAACTACAGACATTTGTTTCTCAATTTATTTATCATGCCATTATTTTTACCTGAAAATGTTTTTTGACTATGTGTTTTTTAGAAGCTTTTTTGTAACTGGGTACGTACAAGTGTGTCCTAGTTTTTTTTCTGTCAACAAATCTGAGCACTTTAAGCTTAGAACATCCCTCATCACTTACAAAGCTCAACCAATTCCCCCTATCCTTCAGCCGTTTCTCATATCCGGTGCAAACCGGCAAAATAGCCCATCTGATGCAAATTCACTTCTTCTATTTATAGGCCCTTTCAAACATCACCAACTTCCTATTAACCTAAGTGTTACATGTCACGGTGCTTATCACACAGTTGTCACTCCTCATATATAAGACCCCATTCTTTCAAAAACCCTACAGCAACAGAAACGTGTGCCTAATCTCTCTTAACATTTCACAAGCAGACGTGAAGGTTCTTGTACCACGTCAGTTGTTCTTTTCAAAGCTTGTAAAAATCTAGACGATCGTAATAGCCTCACTTACTGCGCAATGGTTGGGTATATACGCCAAACGATCATTGCTACTAAAGGAACATTCCTAAGGGCATTCTTTTCTTGCTGACTGTACATGGAGTGAAGAGGAAAATTGTGAATTGTGGGAAAGAAATGGAACAGGAGAAGGTTGAAGAAAGTACAGCGTATAAAATGTGTGATCAGACATGGTTGGCTGCCTTGTGATCATTAGAGGCTTTGTCCATAGGGTGTACAAGATAGCTATACATACACATATAAGGTTATAGCTTTTATAGACAGTACACAATCATGTTTGTGAATTTTTTAATTTAGAAATTTCTGGACTTTTGAACATATTAACGTAGCACTTGCAGTAATTTTAATTTCTCTATACGATGTAAACCAGTAAACCAGCAGAACAATATAAACTCACTTGCAAGGACCCTGTTGACTGCAGAACCAGCTCTAACCAGCTATTTAAGTATCTTACTATAAGATCTAATGCAAACCAGTATAGGAATTCTTTTTATACTCGTACCATCCCCGAATGGAATCATTTATTTAGTGAAGTGGTATTAAGCTTTACTCTGGACACCTTTGAAAGTCGACTGGCAAAACTGTAACATCAACGCTTCACCCTCACTCTTCATCAGTGTGATCTCCATACGGATTTTGCTGATTAAGGAACGAGAACCAGAACCAGACAGATTAAGTATTAGTTGCCCGTGTTGCAAAAGTTTAAAAGCTTTAACAACCAGATGTTTTTGTGAGACAGTGTTACTAAATAATGAATTGTTTTATTTGGATTTTCTTTTTATTGTTTTCTGTCAAAATAAAAATCTTACTCATTATATAACTTTGTAAAGAAAACATACTGATACAATTAGTTGTTTTTATTTGGACAGAGTGCAAACACACATTAAAGCTGTAGTCTGTAATTTACCTAAAATATCAGTTTAGAAATGTAATGTGCCTAATCTCTCTGCTACAGCAACATCAGATCAGACTTTGTGGGATACATCTTTGACAAATAGTAGTCGGGTTTAAATTTTTTTTTTTTTTTTTTTTATTTAATCAGGTAAAAGCCCATTGAGATTTAGATCTCATTTACAAGGGTGACCTTGCCAAGCGGTCAGCAGAACAACGTCACAGTAGTTCCTCCCCTGGCCTCTACAGACAGATGGCCTACTTTAAATCATAGCACAGGGTCAGATAGACATCTGAAGCATTTTTTTTAACTTAACAGACTACACTTTTAAGTGCTACTGGTAAACACCCAGATAATTTGACCATGAAGCAGAACGATTGGCGCAATGCTCATCTCATGTTCCAACATTGGTGCTAAAAATAACATTGCTTTAATATGAAAAACCGTGTCAGAACATGTCTCTAACGGTCTATATTTGGAAGTCTATTATCACACACAAAGCTCTTGAGCATGTGTTCCATCTAAACTGCTCTGTGAATGTTGAAATTCCACAGCCATTACTCCATACAATTAGCAACAAGTCCCACTTTACTGGTTCCTTCTCCAAAGTCTGTACATCCAGCCATATTGTCATTCACATAGCGTGTTCAGCTTCCACACACATCGTCATGGCAACCCCCAAGATCTTGTTGTTCTTTATTAAGACCAGTGCAAGGTTATAGGCTACGCTCTCATTGGGAAAACTGGTTGACCTGAGCGCATTGGTTTTCTAATCACATTGCCTACAGTGCAACGCCATATTAACCCCATAACAATAACTTTGACTGTAAGAATTACATCACACGGGTTGGCTTGGGATCATTAATTCTTGAAAAGAGCGAACAGGCGCCACTTGTCTTCCGCCGGCAGCAGAAACACGATCTAAACACTGAATCGCTAAAAAGTACACCGGGGGAGACTTGGTGAATAAATTAGCATTACAAACGCTTCATGATCTTTAAGTGAGCTACTTATTCCAGGAGGAAATGCTGGAGTAGATGTGTGTGTTTTTGTGTAAGTTTTAATTTGTTTTGGCGGGGAAGGGGGGGTGATTAGCGGTCACCCGTTTGAATAGGTTTTGAATGTCAGGGCCTGTTTGCAGCGCGGGAATATTATGTTGAAAGGACAATAACATACCAACGCTGACACTTAGCCAGCTGGGGACCATCCAGACAGCAGCACGCCCAGTGGTCCTCAATGCTCTTGCTCCATGAACGGTTTTACATAAAATTACACTTAAATGGCTTAAGTGAGTCGGTGAAGTGTTTGCCAAAATGAGGAGTATTACCGAGGCAATGGGTCGGAACTGCTTGACACGTAGCATATGTCGATTATAGTTTATGTCAAACAGGAAGCTTTTTGGTTAACCCATTATTAGGGAGAAATATTATGGGGTATGTTTTTGTACTGCTACTTAGGGATGGTGTGGTGGTTATAAAGAGGTAATGTAACTTTTTACTGTTTTGCGATTTTGTTTATGTTCAGCAGGATTATTGGCTCAATAAATTTGCATCTGGGCATTAATTTGCTAATTATTTAATTGTCATTAATCATAGAAGTACGTATGTACCCGTGTTCATAAGTTTATAAAGGTCCAGCAAAGACTTTTTGAGTTATTGCGTTCACAGTTTTGGCCCGTAATTAATTAATTA
>JAVQKC010135662.1:0-11619 GCA_036025475.1 Philypnodon macrostomus
AGTTTCATTGCTCTCTGCCAAAGTAAGTGTGTCCAGACTCCCATAGGGGTCATAAACATGGGGGCGCTATAGAGGCATTCTTTATTTGACCTCTGTAATGTGCCTATGTACATTAAATACATCAATGATCAATGTGCCAAAAAATCATGAGATCTTGTTTATGTTCAGCAGGATTAATGAGCCAATTATAGTGCTTCAGGGCATTCAATATGTAATTTAATTAATTGTCATTAATCGTAGAAGTACCAAACAAACCAGTTATGCATCTTCATGATATGTACCTGTGTGCAACAGTTGAAAAAAGATCCGGCAAAGACTTGTTTTGAGTTATCGCGTTGACACGTAGGATCTGTGAATGCGATATAATTACAGTTTAAGCAACCAATCACCTTTCCAACCTGTCTTTTAATACCACAGTCTCTACACTATCAGTACCCAACAGCACACTCAGTACAATCTCTTAATGTTCAGTTTTATATTCGATGCAGAGGTCAAGCATCCATCAGCCTTCCTGTCACCGATCCTCTTTATCATTCACACTGCACTCCCCTTCATTCACATCTGCATGACATATCCTCTTATTGCTCCAGAGACATTAACCTCAGAGGAAAGGTTTATCACATACGGGATGATTAGTGATGAGTCAAACAGGAGGTAGGTGGTCCGGCAGTGTTTGTGTGCCATGGCTGCCCAAAACAGAGGGCATTGGAGGAGAGTTTGCACATTTAGACCCAAATCTGCTGGTAAATCTGTCTAGAAATCTCACTGTTGTCATCCAAATAGTGGAAATAACCTTCAGTCAAGTGAATAGTGAGAAAGAATGAGAGTAGAATTTTTGTTGAAGTTGCATTTTTATTTGTTATTGTATTTTGGGTATTCCCTGGACGACGGCTGGTTAGTTATGTTACAGAAAGAAAGAAAGTATGCAAATGTTTGTTGGTCATACTAACAGTGCTTTACAATTAAATGCATTATTCATTCACCTCACACTCACACTTAGTAGCCACAGCTGCTCTGGGGCAGACTGAATGTAATGTGGAAGCCATACCTACAGCCTATAAAACTCACCAATCACACAAACACATTTATAAATGGGTGAAGTGTCGTCTAGTTTTGTAGCGTCCGAGACCACTGTCTTGGTCTCGTCTCAGTCTCGGATACAGTTTTACTCGGTTTTGGTCTTGGTCTCTGTCTCGAACATCAGTTTACTCAGTCCAGTCCCAACCACCAACAGGCCTCGTTAAAATCATTCTCCGTACAAATTTGATTACTTTTATAATTTTCAAATGAACTGCTTATCATAGAACATTAGTTCAAATGAAATCATTTGCCCCATGATGGGTCTTGGACCTATAAGTCTTTGTTTTGCCTTGGTTTTGGTTCACTCTGACAGTGAGAGTGACCTCGGGCTTGGACTATTGTGGTCTCGGACTGGTCTTAGTCTTGGATTGTCCGGTATTACAACACTAGTCTTCCCAAGGACAAGACGAGTATGAACTGGTACAGAATGAGGATCAAATCACTCAACACTGAAATGGTATTTAGACTTTGGACTTTTTCTCTTAAATAACTCTAAGCCAGAGAACATTTTCAGTAAACATCATTAAGACCGGTCTCGAGACCAACTTCTTCACGGTCTTGGTCCCGTCTCAGTCTCGGACACAGTTTTACTCGGTTTTGGTCTTGGTCTCGAACATCAGTTTACTCAGTCCAACCACAGCCTTGAACCAAAGACACTAGTGATTCAAATGCAAGAAAGAAAGGGACCTCATCCCATCCACCAACAGGCCTTGTTAAAATCACACTCTGCACTGTTTAGAATTTTAATCATGTATTGATCTCTCTAATCTATGGTCCACTCTTGTCCTTGTGTGGGCATCCAGCGAACAACAACAGCCCATAGAGACCACAAGACATATGTTTTATGGAACATGTATGGGGCAGGAGTTTTTTTTATGAATCAGGAATTGCATTTCCAAGCATTAGAATCACAAGAGCTTTGTTCAGGGTTTTGTAGATTGTATGATGTATCCTTGTGGGTCAGAAGTTGTCCTTGGTTTGCAATGTTTCTTTTGTAATATAAGCCAAACTGGCACACAGGTTAATACAAAATAGATAGAACAATGGTGTATATACTGGTCATAGAAGCTTATTGTAGTGCAGTGAGCAGTGAAGCTTTTAGACCCAGTGTTTTGAAAACCTCACACACTAACTAATAGATTTGCATTTAATCACATATGTCCTCACCGTGTTACTGTGGGTTCTCTATTACTTAAATGGTTTTCATCAGTGTATGTCTCTGTGTAAGTCCAGCTGACTAGTGTCGAGGGCTCCAGTATCCCATAGCTGATGCTAGGGGCAACCTGATCGTCAATAGTGTGTATTGTTAAACATAAAGTAAACACCAATCCTATGGCATTTTCAGATTAACCAGAAAGGCCTATGCACTTCTTTCTGATTAACGCATGTACTTGGTTTTAAATGTTACAAAAGTTTTTTTTCCACCTGCTGTATTTGAAGTCTTTAAGTTGAAAAGCACATATTTGCAGTATATCTGTCAACACAAAGTCTATGCAGAGCTGTGGAAACCCGCCAACACTTCCATTTTGCCCGAGAGGTCAAGAATTCCCAAAGACTCCTGTGATGAACATATAATAAAACATGACCCATTTGCCACCATATACTCTGAGTGCTACAGGGATGTCCATGAAGGCTGACAGTTAGCAGATGTGTGGAAATACCACTAGATGGATTATATGTGTTGTTATATTTAATAAAACTGGTCTCAAACAATTTTATTTTGTTATCTACAGTATATTATTCTATATGGCGCTTTTTAGGCACCTTAAGTTCTTTGAAACAGTGCAATATTCACTCCATAGTCACACTGGTGGTAAACTTTCTCTTTATCCTGGGGCAAACTAACAGAAATGTGGCAGCTAAAATGTGGGCCTGGGCCTCTCCAACCACCTCCAAATCCATCACCACCATAATCACTTAAAGGCAGGGTTTCTTGCCCAAGGACACAAAAGTGAGTGAGGATTGTTCTGGTTTAGGACCATTTTAGTCCTGGTAAAGTATTTGCTGTGGATGTATTACCTCCACCAAGGAGGATATGTTTTTGGTAGTTTTTGACCCTCCATCCACCCGTTGGTCCGTCCATCCATCCATCCATCCATCTGTCCATCTGAACTACTGAACGGATTTGGATGAAAATTTCAGGTTAGGAAAGACCCAAGGAACAATTTATTCAATATGGGTGTGATCTGAATCACTAATCTGGATCCAAGATTTTTTCAAAACAGCTGCCATAGGCGCTCTCCGAGTGCTTTCTAGTTTTTTGATACAGTATTTTTCTGGGTTATAAATCAAATAGCCAAAAAGCTAGTCAGGATCCCATTCATACAAGTGGCCTATGGTCAAAAGCTGCATGTTATATTCAATTAACATTGAACACTACACATTTAGTAAAATCCTTGGTAAGTAAGCCTAGAGAAATAATAGGCATATGTTTTTATTTCGGTTAAATGTAGGGTAGGCTAGTTGCCTAATAATCATAAATTGTATTTTGTCACTTCTTTATTGATGTATTGGTAAACCTTATTGTCACTGATATGTTTTGCCACACTCCGCGCGCGCTGTGCGTGTGAAGCTGCAGGTGTTTTGTGTGTACCGCGTGTGTGCAGGAGAGAGACAGGCGAGTCGCTGTGGCACGTTGCATCTGCAGCACTTGCGCACTGGCTCCACGCTTTACCCCTGACTTTCCGCGTAGTAAAGAAAGACCCTCTCCTCTTCTCCACGCTCCGGTACGTCTCTTCACAGATAGAAGCTTCTCCAGTCAACATCCGTAACCTCCTCCTCTTGGTTTGGCAGTGCTGCAGTCCCGGTACAACAAGTCCTCGATGGCGGTTCCGTGCTGCGGGTAAACGGGATACTGTCCATGGGCCAAGCACGATGTGAAGCTCCGATAACTCAAGCTCCAGGATGGCGAAAAGAGGCTGGTGCTTGGCGCTTGTGCTGCTCCCGCTATGCGTCCTGGCCCTGACCGTTAGAGCTGGTGAGTTTTTTGGGGGAAAGATTTTTAGCCATCACCACCACTCAGGAGTTAAGAGTTGAGACGAGTGCTCTGTTTCATGTGGTGCATCATGAAGAAGAGGGTCCCAGTGGAAAGACACCGACCACAGCATCCTCAGCGACAACTGCTGCTTAAATGTTGCACATTGAACGAAGATAGAGGTGTCACGTTACCTATAGGCTAGTTTATAGTACCATGTTTTGGAGTTGACCAATTAGAGTACATAAAATGAACGAAATTCTAGTTGATTTTTATTTGTTTTATTTCTTTTATATAACTGAAATATGTTTTAAATACTAAAGATACAAATCGAAATATAGGCTACATACATTTGAATTAATATGCACTCTTTTGGAGAAAATAAATAAAATATGTTTCTATTTCCACTTTTTTTAATTTAAAAATGTTTAAATTTATTTTTTTATTTATTTATTTGTATTTATTTTATTTTATTTATTATTATTATTATTATTATTGTATTATTATTTATTATAAAGAATGAGCTGATGGCTAGGCCCCTCTTGAAATATTGCATTATAGTCATACTTTTATGACAATGCTCTCACTAGATTGACTAGAACAACTTGAACTTTATGGGCATCACTGGGGGCTCATTTGTTATGAAAGAGTGTGGTGTTATAATGCTGGCATGTTGCAGAATTGTAATGAGGGCCCTGCATGTAAGATATATGTTAGAAGCTCATCTATTTTTTATTATATATTGCATATTTTGATACAGCGCTGGAGGCTTCTTTCACACTGTGTGCACACTTATGTAATGGTAGACAACAGTCTATTCGTAAAACAGAACTGGAGCAGTGAACGGAGTTGGAGGTTTGGGGTAGTACGAGTCTTGATGAAACTGTATGTTGTCCACTAATAGGAAAGCTGGCCCCTTCAACCCTTCTGTTCTTGGGCAAGACACTTCACCCACCTTTGCTTAATGTATGAATGTGTTTGTGTGATGTGTTTAATCAGACCGGCCGTATGGTGCGGTAAGGCTGTCTCACGTTTGTCAGTCTCCCCCATGTTGTGGCTAAACAGAAAGCTTTTACTTTGCTTTTGTGAAGTGAACTGAATAGTGAATAGAACTTCAAAGCCATTATTGTCATTATTAAACTAACAATGACTGATTTCTCCAATTAATTCTGCGCTATTTTGTGAAACTCAGTGGCTTCTACACAGTGTATTTTCCTGTTGTCAGACAGTGATGTAATGGTGTTGCAAGACGCCTTTCTCATCTTACTCATATACTGGCCAGTTTATTAGGTACACCAATCCCGCAGCTACAGGATCTAAAGATGCTCCTAGAGATGTTCTTCTGCAGACCTTGGTTGTTATTAGTGTTTATTTAAGTCAATAGATCAGCTGTTTCTAAAATACCAACAACCATGGCACATTCAAAGTCACTTACCTTCACGTAAATCACCTTGCTACTCCACTGTGGTCATTTTGAGGTTCGTGAATAGTTGCCTAGACATTGGCATTAAGATAGTGTATCGGAAAAATACGTCCGGCGAATTGTGTGAAATGTTTAGACACATATTAAAACATCAGCGTCTCCATGAATAAACAGCAGCCATATTGATTGATAGTTTCAGAGACTCCCTACAGTCCTATAAGTCAATATGATCAAATATGGAATCTAATTGGCTAAGCGTGTGCCTAAAGCAAGAATATCAAAATGTGGCTGCTAAATGAGGCTTGATAAAGGTGTGTAAGTGCACCATTCTAAAAGCCAACCTTAGTCCTTATCATTCAAGCTTGGTTACATTGTGCCACTGTTATGAATGACCAGATGATAGATTGCATTGTGAACAGCACAAATCTTCACGGTCAGATCATGTGAGTTATCCCTGGCTCGAGAGACGTGATATTGCTTCACTCATTTGTGGATGAACGAGATTTCGATGAAGGACTTTTTGTAATTGTGTGGTCAGATTCACTGGCAGAGGAGGGCTTGAGAATGTATGGGAATCCTTATTGCATTGTTTGGATGTCTGTCTGTGTGTGAGGCTGTTTGAAGATAAACACTGAAGAAGGCACAATTGGCACACACACAGTTACCTGCAAAAAAGAAAATGTCTTGTCAAGGATTTTCCCTCAAAAAATAATTATTGAAGCACTACACTACATAACAGTGTGGTTTGAGTTTTTCACTGCGCTGATTGAGTTAGAATTGAGCGGTTTTCTCCTGGTAATGCCATTATTTGAGTTCAAACAAGTCCGAAGCCCACTGCTCAATATTTGCAATGCAATGAGTCCATGGGAAAATCAAATTTGCGAAAAGTGAGTGAAGGTTTTTGTGGTATAAACAGCGGAGGATTGAGTTTTATAGGCACCTAATATCATTGAGCAGAGGGCAATGCATTTCAACAACTCAGCCATTTTACCAGTAATTGTTTTTAATCCAATGTATGGCCTTGGACTAGTTTTGGTTTAGCATACATGTGATTAATTGATTATTCAAAGTATTGTCAACTAATGAACTCATCGATAATCAAAACTGTACAAAAATATATTGAGTTGAAAAACTAGTCCTCCTTCAAATTTTCAATCAATCAATTAATCAAAAGAAAAGTGTCTTTAGTATATTTAGTATCTTTAGAATGTATGTCCCGTTTACATTTCTGTGATATCAACTGAACCATGGCTTAGTTTGACCCAATGCTAATGTGGCAGTAATAACTGTGACTGTGCTAGTGTTTGGAAACTGCATGCCATTGCTAGAATGTTTTCATATGATTCTTTCTGTGTTTCTAGTGGGTTTAAGTATCATTAAAAACACAAATATAAGTCTAGGATTGCCCAAAATACACTATGTTGTATTTATAATAGTGTATAATACCTGTAATTCCTATAAGGCCTATCCTGTGACAATTAGTATGTAAGAAGCTTGCCTTGACTTTGTCCTAACATTACTATGCTTTATCCTTCACACATGATGATTAAGTTTCGGGTCATAGGTACATTAGCTATATAAGTGCTTCCACAATGTAATTTAGCCCAGACATTAGTGTGTGTTTGTCAGCGCTCCAGAGAAATGTCAAGGTCTAACTTTAATGTCACCAGTCAAGCTCATAGTAAATCAGGATTGGTCAGGGAAAGAAAATAGATCTGTCTTCACAACCAGCTACACAAACTAAAGTAAAATACAATTACAGCATATAACATCACAGTTATGGCATCAATCTTTTAAAACTTATATCAAGCGCTTCTCTTATTACGGTGTGGGTTGTGAGTTTTACTGTAAAATATTCTCACAGGCCCGAGTTTAATGAGAACTGCGTGGGCGAGAGAGAGAATAGAGAGGAAGATGTATGTGTGAGTTAGAAAGTGCAAGACAGAGACAGATGAGAAGAGGGTTTTTTTTTCCATGTGGCACCAAGAGACCTGCGTGTGGGTAATTAGGCCTGGTATTAATGAAGGAAGCAGTGGTTTGTGGGAGGGGAAGACAAGCATTGAAGGTGGAGGGCAAAGGGGTGAGGTCTGCATTGTAACATCTCCACAGTGTGATACAAGGCTGTGTTGATGTTTTTGTGTGTTTGTGTGTGTCAGAGACCGTGCTGTCAGCGCCTCTGAATGTGACCATAAGAGAGCTCGAGGTCAACTCGGCCATAGTCACGTGGGAGATCCTGGAGGGAGACCCTGTCATCGGATTCGCCATCACCCAACAGGTGCTGCATTGATCTTTATAGTCAACTTTTATGACTACACATTTATCCAGCCCCCTTTCACTTTGAACGTGGTGTGTGCCTTGCTTGCTGCTGAACTGAGGGCTTCACGACGGCTGAAGGAGGAGAGGGGTTGAATGCGCTGAGTTTGTGGGCTTGTCACCCAAAAAAACCCCAGAAGTGTTAGTAGTTAGCGCTAGTGGATCGTTTGTCATTGCCACAGTTTTCTCAGCCAACTACGCTCTAGGTGGCCCACGCATCATAACTTTCTCTGGATATGTAGTTACAGTTTGTAGCTTGAATTTATTGTTTGGGATCAGAATTTGAAGTTAAATTTACTTTTACATTCACATTAATAGAATTTTGACAATTCATGACTAATGTAAAGGCCTGAGCCAAAACATATTTAACCTATGACATGACCAAGGTTGACTCTTGGTATTGCGCTCTTTTAAAGATAGAGTTCTTTGTTGCAGTACTTGGCCACTAAAAAATATATGGATTTTCATTCCAGCATTTTCTCTTTGTTAGCCCCTAACAGCTTGTCATCAAAATTGCATAGATTTCAATTTTTGTTTCGCATCAATTTTGAAGCAGACACTTTTTGAAAAGTTGCCATCTTCAATAATTGATAACGTTCACTTGCATTTGTCCAACAGACCATCTGACTGACTTAACAGATGTTGGTATGTCAGAAAAGCCTTATACCTTTATAACTGTGTTAACATAGCAACTACAGCTCACTATTTTGTAATGTAAATGCAATTCAACTGTAGAGAAACTAGTGTAATAATGTACAATAAAATACAATATAATTGACTTAGGCCCTGTCCACATGGAGACGAGTTTAGGCATATTCTGTGTGGACTAAAGCCTGAATGTTCCCCTTGGTGAGACTGGACTTTTAAAGTATTTCACAGACCTCTAGTAGACTACTCTGGGTCTCAAAGCAAAATGAGAATCTTAAACGTTCTTATCATAGTACTAATGTGGCAGCTGTGTCCAATTTTAATTAGCAATATTTTGACACAGCTGAATATCTTCCACACTAATTGCATGGACACAACAGTTTGTCGTGATCATTTTTGCTCTCACTTTGTGGCAGTGGTTGGATGTGTACAGTTTTCTTTGTGCATGCATCTTAAACAGGCTTAGAAAAGTCTTTAATTGCCTTGTAAATAAAGGTACACCTGATGGAACTCTTGGGCACCAATTGACCTGAGGCAGCGGTCCAAGCTGGATAACAATGTAGATTTTCACTGGAGCGTTCACTACAGCCACAGAATTACCCCGATTCCTTAAGTATAATTACACTGCATTAGACAACGGTGGACTTTTTTTAATACTTTTCTTCCAAACCGTTAACCAAAAGACTTGTTTTCATTTAGCCTGTATCAGCTCTGACTAGAAGGCAGTTTTCTCACAGGGGAGGACGTCAGCAGAAAAAAAAAAAAAAACAGTTTGCCACCAGTAATTTGCATCTCTTTCAACAAGGTGAACACTCTATTACAGTATGCCTTTACTGATAAGAAGCAAGGTCAGGCTGTACTTAAATGCATAAAGTGGTAAACAGCAGAAATGTTAAAGGTGCCATATTATGCCAACTCAACTTTGCTGATATTTCTATTTGTCCTCATCAAAAACATACCTAGAGATGTATTTTATTTCATTCACACATGTTTGAGTAATCCTGTATGATGACGCGCTGATCTTATCAGGAGCAGAACACACCGGGTTTCGTCTTTCTACATAGATAGATGAAGAAACCCAAAGCTACAACTTTGCATTGTTTACACTGGCTGTACTGGCGAACCACAGCTCTTGCTTTCAGTAAATACATTTTCAAATATAAAATATATGGGTAGATAAAAAAAAAATTGTAATATTCATCAAATCAAATTCTGGAAATGGTACAGTACAGTTCTTTTAAGCACTTAGATGTGTTTTATGCGGTGTAACCCTGACCTGTGACCTCTATGCTGAGATAAGAGTCAAAAGGAAAGTGAATATCTCTCATGGAACTATAAATTCCGACTGTAAACCTGTGGCTCACTTCCTGTGTCTTTGGGCTGGTTGCAGAAGAAGGATGTGCGGATGCTGCGCTTCATTCAGGAGGTGAACACCACCACGCGCTCCTGTGCCCTGTGGGACCTGGACGAGGATACAGAGTACATAGTCCACGTCCAGAGCATCAGCATGGGAGGGAGCAGCCCCCCCAGTGAGCCCATCCTGTTCAGAACGCCCAAAGAGTCTGAGAAACTGGCATCACAGAGTCCAGGTAAGGTGCAACAAAAGATACTAATATGAGCCCATAAGCTTTTGTAAAATGGGATTCCCAACCCACACTCAGACAACACACATGTATTTTTCTATCACATTTTGTTGCAGAATTGACTTTTTTTTAGTATACTAATCTATTACATTTAGGAAAACACATATATACTGTGGTGGGCATATATTGAATGTAATAATGTAACTAATAGAATTTGCTGAAGAAATATATATATATTTTAACTTCCTGATGTTCCATTCATTTTAGCAATAGACCAAATGTTAAATGCACATCACAGGGTATCCTATTATGATAAATAGAGAAACAAAACTGTATAGGATAACATTAATAGAATTCACAAGTTTTTCACTTACTAAGACATTAAGTAAATACAGTGTGTTTTTATAACTGGCTACTCTGCCGAAACATCACCATAATTGTGTTAATCAGATATACTGATCCAGAAAAACGAGTTGGTAGCAGTAAAATTTAATATCAGATGTGAAGCGTTCTACCTGGCTCTCTCTGGCTGAGACATTTCTGTAGGTCATAAAAAATTCAGAGAGATCAGGGCTGTCTGTGCTCTTGATGTCACAGACACAGAGAGGCAGGTATTCGGACACACTCTCACAAACTAAGACAGGCAGCAGTTTGGAGTGAAGCAGTGGGCCAGCGGATAATAATAGTGTCAAGTCTGATTAATACATGCTTAAAAAGAGGAGGAGAGCTTTAATGGCAGTGAGATTTAATCAGACAGCTAATGAATGCTCCCATAAAACTCACATATAGGAAACTTCCATCAAAGGTGCAATGATTCTGGCTCACAACCAGAACAGTTTAGACCCAGCATACTAAATTGGGATGGGTTGTTGCTTGTATAGACCCCTTTAGCAGTGTGCATGTGTGTTGCAAGCAGAAAGCAAACTTGTAAATTGTGCATTTGGGTTTGGCAAAGTTGGTTAGAACAGATGGTTGACTAGCAGTCGGTAGGTTGGCGGTGTGATCCAACCCTCATGTGCTTCTGTTTGTTCGGGTGATTGAATATGTATGGATAATGTGTTATGGGATACCTGCCACATCTCGATCAGTGTGCCACAGGGCATATGCAACTTAACATCACAATATGTGTAACCCCTGGTTCGAGACCATATTATGTTGTTTTATTATATATAGGCTATACTAAAGGCGACTTAAATAGAATATTGTGCCTTTGGCTAACGTCTAATTCACACTGACTGTGATACGGAACGGGCACCGAAGGAGCTCTTGCAGAAAAAGAAACAACTGTAGTCAGTTCTATTCTAACTTCATTCTTTAACATAACAATGTGAGTTTTAAACTACAGCTCACACTTCTAAGTTATACTGACAAAATGTTGTGAGTGCAGAATTTGTTTACTTTCACGGACGTCACAGGCTTCACATACACACACAGGCTTCACATACACACACAGGCGTCACATACACACACAGGCTTCAAATACACACACAGGCTTCACATACACACACAGGCGTCACATACACACACAGGCTTCACATACACACACAGGCGTCACATACACACACAGGCTTCACATACACACACAGGCTTCACATACA
>JAVQKC010135676.1:0-10300 GCA_036025475.1 Philypnodon macrostomus
TATAATCTCAGCTCACCCACCTTTCGAACCAGAACTGAAGAAGTCTGCTGGATTGGCAGATGAAAGCTTTTCAACAATCAAAACCTTGTCCAGATGCCCTTTTTCAACTTTCAGAATGCTACATGATTTGTTCTTCAAACGTGACGAGACGTTAGCCTTGAAGAGCATCATCCTGGGATAGTGTGGTCCTTGTAATTTTATTGGAAGATTTTGGAATGGAAAGTTGGGTACATTTTACTCAAGTAACGGTAAAAAAATAAAAAAAGTTCGGAAGTACTGTTTGATTACAATGTCAGATGTATTTTTACATTTTGATGTAATTATACAAATCAAGAAACTCATTATTTAAAGCTGCAATACCTGATATTTTGACCTTGTATTTGAGCAAAAATTATAATTACAGTCAATAGTACAGCATACCAGAAGTCATCTGAGAAATAAATCTGACTCTGAGACCCTCTGTGGGCTGTATTATAAGGGTTCTTGTTTTAGAGCGCAGGTACACTTGTTTTCAACCAATCGCAGTCTTCCACAAGATAGGAGCGTTCTGATTGGTTGAAACATTGTTCATTTATCAACTAAGAATTGATCAGATATAATGTTAGGGAGCAGGTGTTTTAGTTCAGGATTCACAGCTTATTCATGGTGATGGGGGAGGGAGTTCAGACCTCTCCTCGTTTGTGTGAGACCGTGACAGAGGGTTGGGAAGGAGAGGAATGGGACAGATTTTTTTCACCCTGCACAAAGTCAGGTACTGCAACTTTAGCTAACTGAGACACAAATTTTACAATTTCTTTTTTTTTCCGTTAGAGCCACCACAGTAACACAAAGCAGAAAGTTTGTAAACAACAAACTACAAAAACAACCAAAAATGTCAAAATTGTATTTTGATTAAAGTACTTACTTTTACTTGACTGCCAATATTAGTATTGGGACCCATGGGAATTTCCTCAGTTGGACAGGCTCTTGGGATCATTCCTGTGCAGGTGTCTAGTACACACTCAAATATTATGTAACAGTGATTTTATTCTTTGCTGTTTTATTTGGAACAATTATTTTTGGTGTTTCAGACCAGATCTTGGGCTGGGTTTAATGGGCCATATACTAAGTAGAAGTGCCCAGAGTAGACTGCCCTTGTCAGTACTGCCACTGTGCCACACCATTGGTCCAAATTACTATTGGTTCAGTAGTAATCAAGTAGCTGAAAGTCAGTAGAATGTGTTTGTAGATTTCAATCCTTAAGTCCTTAAAATGTTAGAAGCAAAATCAAAAGATGGTGGATAAAAAAAAGAGCAATGTCTGGAGTAGTTGTCATTGGTCATTTTAAGTGCACATTTTAACATCTCTTCAGTTTTTGCATAGATTAAATGCCAATCATGACCCAACCGTCTCCATTTATTTCACTTGGGACCGGTACAAAGCACATACATTGCCTTGAGACCTCTTGTAGCTGGATTACTACTTGTTCTTTTTATATACTCTTGCACTATATCTGCCACCTCACAGAACTGCCAAATTCAGACTCCTTGAAAAGTATTTTGAAGTGGAAATAGCTCACCATCTCTTCATTTTATGCTCTGCGGTGTGAGATTTTCCAGCTCGACAGGAAAAATCGGTGTAGTCTGGCAATGTGAGCCCTGTGCATTGTAACCACCAGCGTTTGACCCTTTGAGACCGGAGCTCTTCTCATCTCACTGCAGTGCACATTTGCATTCCCTCAAACCTGTCTGTGGAGGTGTCTGCATTAGCCTTATCTAATGTATGACTGTGATATTTTGAGTTCATTGTTCATTCACAATCACATACTGGTGGTGACGGAAGCATGGCTCTGCCATAGTGCGCCTATGCCCCCTCCAACCACCACCAAACACCAATCACACAACCACATTCATACATATGTTTCATCCTTTACCAACTAACTGGCCATTGTCAAGGCTGTACCCCATTTAGGCCCATAGTTCCTGAGATAGGCCCAAGTCCTGCAACCCCTAACAGGTGAAGGCTGAAGATAAATTAAGTTCTTTTGTGAATTCTGTTTCCGTTTCATTTTCTTAATCTCAACTATCATATATTCTATAATAGCAACTTTGGGCTTTAGGTGGACCATAGCCAGTTAGTAGAAGGGTTGACACACACATAAACTCACTTTTGGGTCAATTTAGAAGCACCAATTCCAATATATAGCACGTCTTGGGATGTTGGAAGCCCAGATGTGTTGAGTAGAGTATAACCACTGTGCACTGATGGATGACACTGCCTAAGGTTTTAGCTGAATTTAAACGCGTAACAATCTTGAAACACTAAATGCTCCAACATCCAATCTGTGCTTCCAAGCCTGACAGCCCATCACATATTGTACATTTAGTGCTTTTCAAGTGATTTCATTGAATCAGATTTGCATGTTGACAGAACTATTGGCTTAATACAAAGAGAATTAAAAAAGTGATACTGAAGGAGTAATGCAGAGTGTGCATTTTTATTCAGTTGGCTGCAGTATTGTGGAAACTTAGAAGCTTGACTGATGAATGATTTAACAGTAATAATCATATTGATGCATCAGTTTTATATATTTATATATTTAAAAGATGCTTTACAGTTGCATTATTCATTTCACTCTACACACTAGTGATGGTAAGTAACTTGTGTTATCACAGCTGCCCTGGGGCATTCTGACCGAAGCGTGGCTTTCGGCCCCTCCGACCACCACCAAACACCAATCACACAACCACATTCATTCATAGGCAATGTGGGACACGACAACAATATGCTCTGGTGGGGATTCGAACCGCCGACCCTCTGGTTGCAAACACTTACACCTCATTCACACTGAATGCAGTACGTGTGTGGAGCGGTTTCTGTACGGTCTTCCTCCAGACTGTCATTCACACAGAGTGCAGTTCATGTGCTGTACGTATCCAGGCAAATCCTCCTCTCACTGGTGCACGTGGAGCACGCATGCGGAGTCCAGAAAAAGTAGAATCCTTGCCTATTTCTTCCTGAACGCCGGATCCGGACACATATAGCACCACAGGTGTGAATGAGCACAGACATCAGTGGTTTCTTTTTCCCATTCCATATCTGTACTGCAGTCAGTGTGAATTAGGCGTTACCCACTGCGCCACTGCGCCCCCGGTGGAGGGGCTTAATGTTCTATATGACAGCTGTTGGTACTGAAGCATTTGTTCTTTAGCTTTAGCATTGCTACACTATCTATTTTGTAATATTTTTCCATTTTGGACTTGTATGACTTCCCAGAATGTTGGTGTTCTCTTTGTCCTTGGGCTTTCTGCATCTGTATGTGTTTGAAGAATTGGCTAATCTACCGTAAAATTTCCATAGTCAATGAATGAGATAGTGTCAGTTCTGCCACTAAACCTGCCTAAGGCCCATAGTGTCTGGGATGGGCTCCAGCCACCTGTGACAAGAGGAATAAGTAAAAGAAGCTGACTGAAAATAAGCTCGTATCCATCGTCCAAAGGGCAAAGGAATACACCATCGGCCAAACAATACAAAATATTTTCTATTTAAATTGTTTCGATATCTATACAAAATCTGAAATATGGCCTAAAAACACAAGGTCAGTGCGTGGGTAGCCAGTTGTGGTATAACATTTTTTACACGATTGCTTAGCATTTCAAATAAATTTATTATCAGAGATTCTTGAGATCATTACCAAATGGCTTGTTACGTGCAGTATTCACTTTGCTAAAACAGTAACTTTACTAATCTATGTTTCTTTCTGTCTTTTTTTTTTTGCTGCTGCCTGGTTGTCACCTCTTCTGCTTCTCTCCGTGCCACTCTCAAAGGTAAGAAACGGTTCCATCAATTAATTTTTTTATCTGTTTGGCTTGGTTCGGTTGATAACTTTTGCTGATTGCTTTGGACCATACAATCTGGCAAAGGATGTGTCTTCATTCATTCATTCTTTTTGACCTGCCAGTTTCAATATTTTTCAAATGTAAATTGGTTTTGACTTGACCAACTCTAGCCGCTCACCATCTGTGCTCTTAAGCCAGCCTTCCAGCCCTGGCTTGAACTTCTTAGCAAGCCCTTAGGTATGTGTCTTATCTATGTTGATTCCCCTCAATCTTACGCAATGAATATGCAACAAGCTAATGGTTTGCAAATGAGGTGAACGCCTGGAAGAAGGCCAGTTGCTAGGAACAGCTAAAAAGAGCATTCCAGCACTGTTTTTTCTTCTTTATCGCTAGCCTGACTCTGAATTAAGCTCCACAGTCAAAGCTATTTACTTACTGTTGAGAGGACTTCCGGACTCACAAACACTGTGCTGCAAGCTGGTTTCTAATTAGGCTGTGTGTATGCAAGTCTGTGCAAGGACTTATGGCCAACAGCTGCGCAACAAACCTGCAAGATTATGGAACTTTTTAAGACTTGGAGTTTGCCGTTTTTAAAAGAAAAAATAACTTTATAGATTGTAATTTCACACGGAAGCGGTTTGCTATTTGAGTATGTGGCACCCTACAGATCTGTAAACTGAAGTTGTATGTGCGATGTACGTAAAAGTGTGAGCCTATATTAGACCACTTTCATTTAGGGATATGGAACACACATGCTAATAAAAATGTAAGTAAATTGCTATATTTATGGAAAATTTGACATGGCTTAGGATGAAAGGAGTCTAAATGCACTGAGTTGTGGTAGGGTTTAAAAGTGTTTGATGTTGAGTAAGGGTGTTGGAAAAGTATATACAATTTTGGAAATAGTTGTCAGTCATATGTGGATGTTAGTTACTCTAGCTGATTCCATTTCCTATTCTCTTGAATTGTCATTACTTTTAATTACATTGATGTTGCTGCTTTTGTTTTGGGCGGTGGGCGACTAAAGAAATAGTTGGTCGACTAAATGGCTAGCGGAATGGTTAATCGACAAAGGCTGTATTGCAAAAGGGGGTGGATTGTCAGAATCTCAGTGACATATGATATATTTTAACTTAAAAATCTATTTACTCTTATCTTGAACATTAAACAGAAAAACAAAAGTTAAATTTGCCAGTACCTGATTTTGTGCAGAGAAAAAATAAAACGTCTATGTTTGAAAGTTTGAATGATGAGCTCTCCTTTCCCCTTCCTCTCCTTCTCGACCCTCTGTCACGATCTCACACAAACACACACACACAAACAGTCTAACTAATAAATACAATGACCTGTGAATAAGTGGTAAATTTTGTCCTGTGGAAGCGTGTAATTGGTTGAAAACAAGTATCCCTGCACTCTAAAACATAAAAAAAATACAGCCCACAGAGGGTTTCCTCAGATGACTTCTGGTATGCTGGACTATTGACTGTGTAATTATTTTTGCTCAAACACAAAGTAAAAATATCAGGTACTGCAGCTTTAAGTCATGTCATATATTAGACCAGGGGTTACAAAGTACCAATGGTACACACAATCAAATATTATGTAACAGTGATTTCCTTCTATGCAGTTTTATTTGGAGCAATTCTTTTTAGTGTTTCAGACCGATAGGCCATGCATTTTTCTTATTTTCCAAAACAAGACATGATTTACTGTGCGACTCCATATCCAAGTTCTTGTTAGTTATTCCACTAAGCATACTTTTCATTAGAACAGAGTGTGAGTAATGTTTACAGAATTTGTTTTTTTTATCTCATTTTCTATTTTAAAAAAAATGCTCTGGAAATGTGAGGTGTAAATGTAAAATCTGGTCTTTTCAGCTTCTGAGATGGCCAGCGCCTCAGCATACTACATTAGCACTTCTGTTCCATTGTTTAAAGGTAATGGAAAGTTATGGTGTTGTAAAGTAATGAGTAACAGTCTTTTCAGCTCCTGAGAAGGTCACCGCCTCAGCATACAGGATTACTCAAGAGGTCCATGATTGAAACAAAATATAACTTCCCCTGTATTTTTTATCACAACCAGGCATTATAACATCAGCTGAGTAAAGTTAGCATAAGAGGGGCCCCTTTAATCTATTTTTGATCGCAATTTTGTACAATATTCAGTTTACTTTCTTCACTGCACATACATACAATTCAGGCAAAAGTGCGCTATCACTATAATATATCCTTGATGGTGATGATTTAAAACCTTATTTGTTTGTTGTAATTTCCATCCAGGCTTTTACCCGTACTGCCTCGTAGCTCTTTGGTTGGCCGCCTAAATACGACAGATGTTCCCTACACGGCGATTCAGCTGATAAATATAGATGATAAAACATGGATTAAAGCAGCCCGAATGAATATGTCCAAACGGTAAATTGAAAACAGCATTTAGTGAATAGGTAGTAAATAAAGATGTTTTTTTTTTTTTTTTTTTTTTTTTTTTTTTAAGGAAATCGATGTATTCAAAGTAGATGTGCTAAATTGAAATTCTTCAGCTTTCAGCCACTTCGGGACTGCTTATACAGTATTTTTAGGTTTAACTGCATTTATGTAACATCTAAAATCAAGCAATTCCTAAGCACCAAAAGTTTAGCCTGTTTGTGTGAACTCAGTAGTTGAGTTGATTGCATTGTTTTGTGAACTTGAACAGTTGCCGGGCAGGAAAACCAGAAGAAGCATTTATGATTTGTTGCAAAGAGATGGGACAGCAATAGTATGGACTGCAATAAAACAATGTGGATGTACTGTATTTTCTAGAGTATAAGTCGCCCTGGAGCATAAGTCGCTCTGGAGCATAAGTCGCCCTGGAGCATAAGTCACATCAGTCAAAAAATTATTAATCAAGAGAAAAAAACATATAAATCACACTGGACTATAAGTCACATTTATATAGAACTGTATTTTTCACTTTAAGGGCGCATTCACACCTGCAAAGACGTCTACAGACACAAAGAAGTGTAAACGTGGAGTGAATCAGATCTCAGAGGGTTAAATAAATCAGACTCACATGTTTATGTGGCTCCTGTGTAGCTGATACGTGATAATATAGTGAAATAAACAGCTCCTAAATAGTGCATTACCCTTTCTGTATTCACTTTATATCATCACTACCATCTCTCTTTATAATCTACAGTAGTTTTGTGATTATATCTGTCAGTTTTAACTGTAAAACAAGCCGCTAAATTTATTTCTCCACATGGAACCAAAACAACACGTCTTCCTGAGACACGCCCCTGTTGTCATGGCGAGAAGTGAGCACTTCACAGAAAGTCTGGTCTCGATGTGCCTTTGTCTTGGTCTTGGTTCACTCTGGTCTTGGACTACTGTGGTCTCAGACTGGTTTTGGTCTCTATCATCACTTGTCTAATATAGATGTAGCTAAATCTGGTGTAAAGCCTCCCTGCTGTTTACACATTGTCCCTGGCAAATAAATAATAAATTAAACTACAAAAATTAAATAGAAATATTAAAAGTCAGCATGCTGATATATAAATACACAATTTTCAGCATCTTGTAAATTCTATGCATTTCTCTTTGCAGTGATAAAAGCTCCAAGGGCATATCCTGTGCTCATGTTGATCAAGCATGTACAGTAGCTATCTCTTCCCTAGAATACCAGACATGACTGGATGACACAACAGCTGTTTCCTCTTACGGGTGAAACTACAAGTAACTTAATGAATGTAACATTCCCTTTGGGTTATGTTTAGTAATAACCAGAGGAGGCGCTACCATTAGGCAAAAGTAGGCATCTGCTTAGAACCCCAAGCTTCCAGGGCCCCATATATGAAGCCTCAAATAAATATGTCTTAGCCAATACGCCCTTGCCAATTACCATTTTTTCTCTGTATGGTTAAGCCTTCTGGTTGGTGGACTGACAAATCAAGAACATTTTTTGGTCGGACTTAAAAAGGCCCCCTGCCCATGTTCATCTTTAGCCCCCAAAATAGAAAACCTGCCACTGGTAATAATCACTCCTTGGATCATATCATCAACACATTTATTACATTACATGCGTGGTAAAAAATCTGAACGCAAGCTCATCCAACATTGCTAACTGAGAATTAGCTTCTTCCGCCTCCATTTTGCACTTTGCTAGTAAAGGCTATGCTGTATCTCAAATGATCAGGCAGAGATGACTTGTTAAAGTCAATTTACCGCAAAGGCATTCCAAATTTTCCATCTCAGGTTTTCCATTCAAGGCTCACTTGCAATTGCATTTTTCATATCCACGGTGAGGAAAATATACCAGATATGTGTTTTGCCAGAAAAATACTCAAATTGGTTTGGCACAACTTATTTGATTGGTTCGGATAAGGCACATTGGATTTCAGTCAAAGTCAAAATTAAAATATGGTTCAATAAGTTTCCCATTTGCCACAGTTTAGTTTTTTTTTTTTTTTTTTTTAATATTTGGCTTTTTTTACTTTTTATAATGTAGGGCACTGTAAAACTATTTCCAACTTTGATCAAATTTGAATTACTAAGTAGAAGATGATTGCACAGTTGCATTATTGTATATAGCCTACACTTTATGGTTATGTCAATGTTATTACTATCTGGAAGAACACAGAAAGCTCACAGAGCAGAGGGTTAGCAGTTCAATTTCGGTTCCAAATAGTGTCCTTGGGCAAGACGCTTCACCCATATTGCCTATGTATTTATTTATCAGTGCGGTATAGCTGTCACGTCTCTGGCTGCCAGTTGTGACTGCAGAGTTCGCTTACCACCATGGAGTGAGTAAATAATTAACTTAACTGTATAATATTTTAGATGTCTTGTAAGGTGCTATATTCTGTATCATTTAGTTACTACCAGTCCTATCAGGTGGCATAGCCAGACTAGGTGTACTTTTTGTGCATAAATGTGGCATTGATTGGCATTGACGGATCCAAAAAAATGAATAATGACCCCCATCAGAACTGGAAAGCTTTACTGCCAAAAAAGGGCCACTCTATCAATCATGAAGTTTGAACTACTAATCTAGCACTCTGCATAGCAAACTTTTCAACCAGGGAATCCAGAAATGCTGCAAAGTGCTTGTAGGAAAGGAAATTCCATTTATTATTAAATGTTATTTTCACTTCAATGTAGGGGTGGGCGATAAAAAAATGTAATCGTGATATGAAGTTATGACTAATCTTTGTAACATTGCCCGTGTTCATATTAATTAGAAAAGGAAATAAACAGTATTATGTATTATGATGCACATTGGATAGCAACTTTTTTTTATAAAGACATTCATAGCAGTAGTGTGATAATATTGTGATATCATATTTCTTTACCATATCGCCCACCCCTACTTCAACGTCAAAACAGCAGTAGCAGTTTTTGGTGCATGTCCTGAAAATATAATAGGTGGGCAAGGATGATGAGGAGAAAGTAATAACCAGATATTGTAATGTTCTAGCTAAGGGCCACTGGTTTGACTGTCAGTATTTCACCCTTCCCTCCAGTTTTGACTCATGACAATGTGCAGAACATATAAAATGAACCAGCAAGTGACTCAATGTGTCAACGCTTCGCTGGTTTACTTTAGCACACAGTGTACCTTTCACCAGTAATTTGGATTCTGATATATCCAGGTGAAATACAGCATATAAATAACATGCTTAAAGGTCTAGGGAAAGTTGCTAAAAGTCCAGACTGTTAGCAACTTTATTCCAAAAATACTGTGCCAATTTCGATTAAATGAGCTGCCTTGGCGGAGGTCTTCATTCTCTGAGATCTTTCTAGTTTTTTCTAGTATTTTGTGGTTTAATCTTGCATTTCAAAGCCTGAATTTCATGCTTCAGATCAATAGTGTATGCCCCAAACTGTTCTAACCGTAAGTTTTGTTTTGACTATTTATCCCAATGTCAGTTAATTAGAGGCGAAAAACAACAGCACGGTGACACGGTCATGCATCAGAAGGAGAAATCTTCAGCTCAGAGAAATCAAATAGACTTCATCGTAATGTGTGTTCGGAGGATGGAGCATTGGAGAGGCGGACATCTTGGCAGCAATTCCCATTAAATTCATCAATAGTGACGCTCCCCTGCAGTGCATTGCAGACTGTTTGTGCTACAGGCAAAAAACAACAACCCAAAGAAGCCAGCCACACAATGTTAGAAGACAAGAGGTTCTTTGTTTCTATTTTGCATTTACCACAAAGTACAAACAATTAATTCACTAGTCTTTTCATATAGGGATTGTAATGGCCTCTCACATAGTAATTATACCGGCAAAAACAGCATGTCGCCGATATTATGGAATCACGTCGGTGTTCGTCCGCGTCCGCAGATCCTAGCTGTGAACGCGATAACTCAAAAACAAATTACCGGATCAGTTTCAACATTTGCACACAGGTACATACCATAAAGACGCCGAACTGTATCGATTTGGGTACTTCTTTGATCAATATTAATTAAGTAATTAATTAATAATGGGCCAAAACTG
>JAVQKC010135680.1:0-27376 GCA_036025475.1 Philypnodon macrostomus
ACATAGAGATCTTTCTCTCTCTCCCGCTGGTTCACACTCTCTCTCTCTCTCTCTCTCTCTCTCTCTCTCTCTCTCTCTCTCTCTCTCTCTCTCTCTCTCTCTCTGTGGGAATGTTTTCCTGCCGTCATTGAGGTGCATAGCAGTGGTTCTTTGTTGATGTTCTTCTTTGCCTATCTGCTGTGCTGTGTGTTTTGAAACTCACCCTCCCTTTGCACACCTGCTGAGAAGCTGCATGACACCAGGAAACATTCGACAATAGTGTCAGAACACTTTTATCTCAGTTTTAGTTATGGATTTACAAAGTCTCACAGGAATAAATGAACAATATGCAGCTGGCCACAGCTGAGGTCCTGCAGGCTGCTCTCTTTACTGTATCTGGGACTGCCTTTAGTCTCTGTAGGCCTAAATATCATAACCTCACGTAATAAACCCAAGGACATTGGGCTAACGTGAACATTTAGAGCAAGAACAAGAACATAAGAACACAATTAGGGTTTAGACGTCATGGATGTATATACAATGTAAATGCATAGGAAATAGGTTATTAAAATGTATACATGCATTCACATATAACATATGTGTGTGGACTGAGCACTGTGAACATTAGCATACATGCATTACTTCTCTCCTTACACAGCCTCTGCCTCTCAGCCTCTCAATAATATCACCATGGTTTATAAAACAGTGCTATTTTAACTATTTTAAATGAACAAAAGTAAAGTTTGGTTCTTGTCTCATTGTAAAAGTATAGTCTTTACTACAAAATGTTTACGCTTTTTAATTTGATAAAATCTTGCATCTCCAAAATAAAAGTAAAACAGTATGTAAGCCTTTAGACATGCAAATGAGACGTTCACACCCAGTTTACCAGTGAATACAGCTCAGTGAGGGTCTGTATAAAAGACATATTTATGTAAATGAAGCTTGTTTTAACTATAATTCACACAGACAGTCTCTGAAAATGAATCAATTTGCAGCTGCTGGAACAAAACAGGTTTCTGCAACAGGATCCACTCACAGCCCACATCAGCGACATGACTGACAGCTCATCAGTGTACGCCTTAGTTCTGCTCACACATACTGTATTATGGACTTTATGACAAACAGATTATGTTACATGGAGCTAATTTGCATGTGTATTATAACTTGAACAACATGCATTTGGTTTTCCTTATATGTTCATCTTCTAACTCCAAACACAGAAGAAGTTTTTACTCCTTCGAAGCCTTAGGTGCATATAATATTAACATTTTGAGAAGCACTTCAGTGTGGAAGAACTGTGTCATAAACATGACCTTGTATTATTAGGTTTGAATAGGTTTAGTAAATTTGACTGTGTTTGTCTTAAAGGGGAAAGGTTATATCTTTTTTATTGGAATTTATGTTGTTTACCTCTAGATTTACAATAAAAAAGTCACTGTCCCTTTAAGGCCCTCTTCCCCTAACTGGCGGCCATGTACACTTCACCAAATACAAATAATCTAAGGTTGTATATAGAAGTAAGACCTCTTTAAAACAAAAACTGTTTTATGTCTTGTTTGGACTCTTTGTTTGGCACTGACTTCCGCGTTCACCATTTATTGAGCACACTTTAATTATTAATTAGACCTTTTCTCGTCTGCCTGTCAGTTATTAATTGTATTGTTGATAGTATTTAGTTTCTTCTTTATAACATATCCTAGCAGTAAAACCAACTGTACATCAGTTCTGATAACAAAACTCTTTAAGGTTTATGATCAGCAAACACAGTGTATTGTTTCAAGAAGCTGCTGTGTGCTCAGAGCTAACTGGACCATGTGAGATGGGCAGGATGTTCATATCACAATATTGTGTTTCAAACATTGGTCCAGTGTTAAAGCCAGGTCTGTTGGTTTAAGGTGTCTCTGAGAACTGTAGACACTAAACTGTTGGATCAATATGGACCATTCATTCTCGTTATCTGAGCAAAGATTTAACGTCAAATTGATTTACGCAAAATTAGCCTTTGTCTATTTGTTGCAGGCTTTGAGCACTGGAGCAGGCACAAACTTAACGGTGTATACGTACATTTTTTAGACCCTGTTCTATGATGTAAAGTAATCTGCCATCAAGCTTATTTTTACTTTAGTCCCTCCACTGGCCTTTACAGAAATATCAGATCAGACTTTGTAGGTTATTATTTACCAAGTTATTATGTTTATTTATGCATTATTTAAAATGTTATATCTTACAAGGTGCAAAATACACTCACAAATCAGGCATAACATTATGACTGCTCAAAGAACCAAGTGAACACAACTTATTTCAGTGAACCTTTGGGTTTTTGGGATGGGGCAAACATTTTGAGACTATACAGTATATACATAAATATATATTATCTGTCCGCGATTTTATACACAGGTACATATCATAAAGACGCCAAACTGGACTGATTTTGGTAATTCTACGATTAATATTAATTATGTAATTATTAATTAAATAATTTCATATATTTAGTTTTCTGCCTCATGTGGCCATTAATGGAACTGCAGTCAATATACTGTTCTCTGTGTTTCCAGAGGTTTAATCAAAGTTATTCGTCTCTAACTTTAGTGTTTGACAAAATGTAATGCTATATTAGATATTACCAGTGGTGGGGTGTATAACGTACATATATTGTTTTATGGGCACTGAGTGGATCAGACTGGGACCTGGGGATATATCTATTGCATTTTGTAGAAAATCGCTTTATAAACATGTTGTGGTCGTTTCTGTGTCTCAAGAGGTTTAATTTCTGTATCAGCGCTACTGCCCCGATCGCAAGCCTCCCCACAGATCAAGGCTCCGTATCAAAGACCAAATTAATCCTGATAATAATAGTGTATAATGAATTTTTGCACAGTGATCGGGGCTAGTGTATACTTAATGTACATAGGCACATTACAGAGGTCAAATAAAGAATGCTTCTATAGGGGTCATAAACATGGGGGATGTTTATGACCCCTATGGGACCCTGGACACACTTACTTTGGCAGAGAGCAATGAAACTTGGTACAGAGATTCTCCACAATGTACCCAACATAAAATATTATTATGACCCCACCCTACAACAAACAGGAAGTCGGTCATTTTGGATTGAAATGAGGAAGTGAGGTATATTTGACAGCCTCTAACGTGCACATACTTTGCCCAATTAGGCTCTAACCTGAAACACCTAAAACCCCCCTGACCCTGAACACATCTGACCAATGTGATGACAGTTACCTCTATAGCGCCCCCTATAGACTGAAAGAAGTATGTAGTTTTAGGGCAATTAACTAAATTTGCCAAAATCATTCTTCCCAAACATCCAGACAAATCAAAAAAGTAAAATATACTCTTCCCATATTTGTCATGGCTTGGGGGGCGGGGCCTTTTAATTGCTCATTAACAATATAAAAACAATATAAATTAAGGTGCCCCGTTGGTGCCATAGCAGTTGGGGCAGACATATGGGGGCGGTTCGCTGATACAGCTTGCTGTCGGGTGCGACACCGTGGCCCTAGTTGATTGTGGCAGAATGCAGCTTTGGCTCTAACCAGTGATTGTTTCGTTACCAAAAAGTTTGCCAAAAAGAGATTAGGCTGAACATCAGAGGCATTGTTTCTATACATTATTAAACTTTTAAGCCACCAAAAAACAGGATTTTAGTGAAAAAAGCGACAGACAGCGGGAGAAGAAAGTAATTATTCCTGCTCAGTCTCACAGACACCCCCCACACCTTAGACCGAATATCCTTTCTTCTCTGACCTTGTTCAAACTAACCTGATTTGTACTCATTTATATAGATTTAGACCTTATTTCACAAAGTTGAAATTAAAACATATTTCTTCACAAATTGAGACTACAGAAGGGCTATGCTTTGATGTGAACCCTAATAAATCCTGGTTATATTCCTGGTTTAAACTCGGATTTAAATATGTCTTAATCCTAGTTTTGACTTGTTTAGCCCTGGTTAAGTCCTGGTTTAGATCAGGTTTCAGTTTATTTGTCATATGTACATTCAACACAGGGTCACTAAGATAGTCATGAAGTACTAGTAGCATGCAATAATAGTACATGGTAAGAAAAAAAGTGTGCAAAAAAAGACATAAGTAACAATATAATAAACATATAATAAAAAGATCTGATTTAGTCTTCTCATTTAGACCCTTAGTTGGACATTTTAGTCCTGGTTTATTCCTGGTTTATTTCTCCTTTATTTTCCAGACTGAGCCCTGATTGATGGGTTTGCTCCGTATACGTCAAAGTTAAAATGAAACTTATTTTCCACAAGTTGATGCTTTAGAAATGAACACTCTCAAGACAGAATCATCACCAGAGCCATCAGAAGAGGATGAATGGCTGGCTCCTTAAACTTTAAGAGTGTTATACACCATGTCCGACTTCAAAGCCCGACTTAACTCCATGCTTTAATTGTATCTTCTTCAAGCCTGTCTGCCTGACCACCATCTGATTCTGCTGACAACTGCAGTCCTCTATCCCCTTCATCCTTCTATCTTCTCATAGTACTCCTCTTTCTGCATCTGCCATGAAAGATATTAGGGTCCCCTCCCCTCCCTCCAGGGCCGTGCACAGAGTTGTAGAAGTCCAAAAAGAGTTACACAAAGAGGCGAAGGATGTGTCAAAATTATTCTTTTTATTAAGCACTGTATCATGTTATGTTTAGATGTGGTTTAAGGCTGGTTTATACCTAGTTTAGACAGTTTTTAAGTTAACTTGGATGCCAGGTTGGGCTGGTTTAGACTTGATTCAGTACTGGTTAAGATGTTGCGTACTTGATTTTGACCTGGTTTAACCCTGGTTTTGCCTTTCTTCGTCCTGCTTTAGACCCGGCCGGTTTAGTATTGGTTTAGTCCTGCTTTAGAACTGGTTTGAATTGCATTGACTGTAGTTGTTAACCCATTTTTGTTATTATTATTACTACTTATTAAAAATCATATTTAAAATGACTTCCGTCTTAACCTCTGTGACCTCAATAATGCCCCCATCCTATGCTCGCTTCCTTTCAGCTTCCTCTAAAGTCTTCCTACAAGTGTCAACTCTGGCACGAGCCTTCTAGATTACTTTTTGCAGTGTTGACATGTACCACTCACCCTTCTTCGGCGATTCATACAATGTTATTCCATGGTATTCATCCCAATGCCATTTATTTTCTCTATCGCTCTTTCTGCTTTTATATTTTCCCCGCTGTTTTGAGCCCACAAACAGACATTCACGCTCCTCTCCATATGGGCTTTAATTTGCCATTGTCCCCCAAGATATTCCTCGCTCCGGCTTGAGATAAAGGGATAATCACTTCAAAGGAAAGCTTGGGAGGGGGGTGACCAGGGCCCCTCCCTGCCAGCTGAAAAGGAGAAGTGGACAATACGCTAATTGAGAAGGGGAACTGATCACAGGCTGTGTTCAAAGGGACAGCTGGCCACGCCCCCTAGCTGCCTCCGACGCGCACTTAATTTTATTAGTGTTTATGGTAATGCTCCGGACCGAAATTATCACCCGAACGCACCACAGAAGCAGCCTTTGAACTCGCAAAATATTGGGTTATTTGCAATTATCCACCCTCTCCTTGGCTGTTTCAGGACAAGTGGAGGAGGACAAGTGGGGAAAAAACAAACATGTAGACTTTGGGGGAAATGATTGTTTGTAATTGTTAGAATATAGTAGAAAGGAGGCCTGGGAGAAGTTATCACGAGAAAGTGACGTTGTGTATACAGCTTTTTGATGATTTTCCATTAAATGTGCTACTACTGATTTTTTTTTTAAGTTTTCTGAGACAATTTTGACTTTATACATATTTGATTTCATTTTTTTATCTATTGTATATTGAATGTTTTTTTTTCTAATGAATTCTGGCATACCATCATAATTCTGAAAAATACTTACCCTAACCCAAATGCTTTTGGTAGTTTTTCATACTGCATATTGATTTGGAATCTATTTTACAGTGGATGCCCTTTCTTGAGTAACCGCTTCATTTTCTCTCTTCATAACCCTTTCAAATCATTGGCTATGACTTGCACAATGGATAGACTGGCAATGAAAACTTTTGTGATATAAAGATTTGATCATGTTGCTCATCCCTATATAGTTATAATATTAAATGCTTTAAACGTTATTATACAGTGCCATAAAACTAGCTTGTTCTATCTGACACCTGTAGCCTCACAAATCCAGTGAAATGCATACTTTCCCTGTCTCACTAACACCAGCCCTAATTAAAGACTAGCTTGATTTCCAGTCGGCGGAGATGCAACCAGATTCCTTTAATTTCTCTCTCCCGACCACAAGCTCTCAATTAGCCCCCGGGTCACCCCTCTTTATTGGGGCTTTATAGTCAAGTCAGCAGCAGCACTCTTGTCCTGTATTGTGGGCTTTTAAAGCGTTTGGATCTTCCTGTGAAATGGTGAGGGCCCCAACAAAGGGGTCAGGGCAGGGTCAACATCAAATAGTGCCTTCTTCTTGTGGCTACTTTACAGCACCCCTCTGCCTTTGTCACATCCAAAACACAAGAGCGGTGCTGGGTATGCAGAGGTTAACAGGTGTGGTCTTATAGGTTTAGCATCTCATGACTGCTCATATAAATCAATAAAAGGACATCTGACCCATTCTAAGATAAAGGTATGTAATCTGACTTAATTCTTATTTTACTTTAGTCCCTCCCCTGGCTTCTACAGCAACATCAAATCAGCAACATCAAATCAGCAAATAGTCCTCATTCAAAAATGCAGCAGTGGCCACACTTTGAGTATGTAATAACTAGCTGGTATATGGTAGGTATAACTGGTTGGTGTGGTTATCTGTTGCAGGAGAGTGGCGGATTTAGTGGTTTGGGGGCTCAAGGCGAACATGGGCAGGGTCTGTATTTGTTGTGTTTGTATGTGTTTGTTAAAAGAAATCTTGGTTTGTCGGTCCACAGCAACCAGGTGTACAGAGAAGGAAAACTGTTGAGGCGTATTGGCTTTGTAATGTTATTTTACCAAATTAAGTTTAATCATACCAACATAATTATTTAATAAGCAGCAGTCTACTTTTGTCTAATGGTAAACGCCGCCTCTGTTGTAGAGCCAGGATGTGGTGCATTCAAAGATGGTTTGAACTTCAGCAGGTTGGTCTTGGCAACAACTCACTGCATTTACTGGCTGATGAGCTCTCTGAGAATACCCAATAAAGTGGCCAGTGAAGGAAATAGTGGCAGATGTAAAAATTTAAACTTATTATTATGAGCAATGTGAACCAACTGGGAACTGCCAGTCTGCAAAAATGTAGACTTCTAATTCAGTGATATGTGCGGTATAATTCAATTTAGGAGCAGATATAATCTTATGAGAAATATCCCACTTTTAAGATTGTCCAGTACTTCAAAAATTACATTTCATGGCCCCTCTGCATCGCTGCCCTTTCAAAGGCAGAAAAGCTTTAAAGAAGTTGGTGTGAAGATAATAATATACTTATTAAACATGTTTAATTCTCATAGATCATGATGGGTGCCCCGTGCTGCTGACCAAATCTGTAATTATGTGGACCTTTCTTTGTATTTGGCGTTTTGTTGTTTAAACTACAACTACTACAAACAAAGAATGAAACCTATGCTTGATTAAATGTCTGAATCCAACCACAAGATTACGTCAGTCAAAAACCAGTCTACTCTGTTCCAGTCCCAAGTCAGGATAAATGGAAAGGGTTCAGTGAGGAAGGGCATCTGGTGTAAAAACCGATGACAAGTCAAATAATGTATGTAACTACCACAGGTGACAGTCCCAAGCCTGGAGAAATTAAAATGGGGATGTGATAGGGTTCAGACTTATAAACTAATGCCACAGTTATCTATGCTTATCAGATGATCCACTGTGGCAGCTTCTGCTAAAAAGCGAGCAATAACATCTTCTGGACCACTAGAGATGTGAGCAACTCAAGTACCAATATCTCCTCCAGTCCAGTTCAAATAGTGGTCCTCTTTGCCATGACTGAAAATTATAATATATATGAATTCAGATACATTGACGATTGACATTCTCTCATGTGGGTTGTTTGGAGTTTCACCGTCAGATATTCAAAATAACATAAACTTACTTTGACATGTGATTATGGTTCATACTTAAAACATGAAACCGTGACATACTTTAAGTGAATGTAAAGATTTGGACTTCTGTTAAAACAGAGATGGTGACATGACCTCAATTCCACTGGGACCGGCCACACATTGCGCTCATGTCTTCATCATCATGAATTATATAGTCCACAAAAGACACCGGTGAAGTTGGATTGCATTAGTTCCCTTGTCCTGCTCCATCATGAGAGTTTTGTGAATCTCTATCCGCTGACTTATATAATTATATTCTCCTTTAAAGTTGATTTCCAACATCAAAGGGACAATATAGCCTTTGAAGTAGCATGGGATTGGATCACTGTCTAACCCACTCTTTAAGATTCTGTCACAATGACATTAGGCAAGTCATGTGAATTAAAAGACTGGAGCTGAACAGCTTTTGCCTTTGCTCTCTGTCCAATTTCAATCAAAATGTCATGCTGTGCCATTTTCCCTCAGTGTGGACCTGGCAACTGTGTTACGCTGACATCTTTGTGGCCAAAAGCCTGTGACTAATATGGAAATGATTCGACTGTTACACTCAAAAGGATTATCAAAATTGGGCTATAAGTTAAATAATACGTTTTAAATAACTATGTATATATTATAGAAAATGTGATTTGTGACTTTCCCAGCCACAATATCAGCTACAGTCTGCACAATATTCACCGAGACTATAAATAATACCAAAAGAAGATGGATAACATAAGTACATTCAGTCAAAAATACATTAAATACACAAGTATATGCCTGTATGTCCAAAAACAGCAGCGGTGTGATGCCCTGGCTAAAATCGTTGGTTAGTGATCTTGCCATATTGAAAGTATAGTTCTTTGGTTTATTCTATCAGATAGTCTAAGTGCTGTTATAGCTCTGTGTGCAGTCTATTTCAGTTTTAGTCACACATAAAAGTCCAAATAAAATGTTTTAGTCCTGAGGTTAGCTCTGGTGCATAAGTTTGGCTAAATAACAGTTCTGAACATTCTGGATTACAACCAGGTTAGTTCCAGTTTATTATTTTCAGTATTGCCTCCAGCCTGGGCCGTACAGATTGTGATCTGAGCAAAGGGAGTGCGTTTGTTTGCTTCGTGTTTTGTGTTGAAACTTGGTGTAGTAACAGGCGGACTGTAAAGAATAATGCTATTGGCGCGGAAGATCACTTACTTCTGACGCTCCAAAGCCTCGGGGAGTTGGCTCGAGATCGCCTGTCTTTGATAAGGTCCTGGCACACATGTAAATCCTTTCTCGGTCTGGAAAAGTTTAAACGTCGCTATTGTGCGTCTAAAACCACGAAAAGAATGATACACTGTCGTTATATTATTTTTGTACTGTGAACTAGTGATGGGTAGTTTAGTTTTTCTGCATATTCTTTGCTTTACGGTGCTGGCTGTTGCGAGGACGCGCCGCTTTGTTTTTTATGTATCTTCCGGGACCAGACCAGCGGTTCTTCACTTTGAAGTCCGCAGTTAAACCTTGAGCCTAGTTGGTTTAGAATCAGCCTGGAGGATTTCGAGCGCCTGTCCTGACTTCTTGAAACACTACCTGGGCGAGTAAAGCGAAAATAAAGACATATACCCTTTTACGCACGGACATTTTGTGTTTTTAGTGGACGGAGTCAAGGCTGAAGCGTGTTGTGGGTACAGCCTGTTGTTGGGACTACTTTACTTTTCTAATCAGGGAGGCTATTGGGCTACATGGATGGTAAGTTGTCGGAAAGCTGTTTCTCAGGCCCCCTCACTTGGCCGCTTTGATGTGCTGCTGCTTAGCTTTGAAGTTGAGAAATGCGGGCTATGTTTCTTGTTTGTGGGCGAGAAATACGGTGAGATAGATAAGAAGCTTATGTGTGTGGCTGTGTGAATGTGTAGACCAGATAAAAAGCGAATATTTGTCGGATCTAGCTGGGAAAAAGTGGGATGTATTCCACAGTCAAAGTCTCCCCCTCCCAACCCCTTCAAGATTTTGACACCCCCAGTGATCTACATAGGCACTGAGCCTGCCTACTCTGAGGTCAGTGTTGAATGGGACAGGGTACATTAAACTACATTGGCTGTTTGTAGAGACACGGGACACATGTGGCATCTCACGGAGTCTGTGTCGTCTTTTAGTCATTTCTGCGCAGGAATAACGCTTTGAGAGTTTTGGACTGTTGTAAATGGACTATTAGTTGAACTTTTTCACGGATTTCTCTTCGACTGGAGCGTTGTGCGATGGTATGTCTATTGTGTTGCCATTCTGAGCGGAATTACCAAAATCTTTATCAAGTTTTACAGTTTCACTACTCGCTAAAGCAGAATAAACGTTTGTGTAATGTCTATCAACCCACGGTTTAGCCTACTTTTACATTCGCCGCGTTCCTTTAAATGGGTTAAGGCTTTGGTTTTTGCATATTTGAAGTTTTTTCTGCAATTAACTCCTCTGTGGTCGTAGTTAAAACAGGCTAACACGCGTTTGGCATCTCTAATAGCCTATTACAGCCGTGTGGACTCGATTCGTCGCTTACATTGCGCACACGCGCTTGTCCTCCTTTCCCTCTGGGCTTTTTTACCGCTCACACATTACATCGTTTAAGGTCATTGTGGAATACATCAGATAGTCTGCTCCGCGCTGATTTGGTGAGGACAGGTGTGAAAAGTAAAAACGTGAAGGTTGTACGTGATGCAGACAGTGGCGGGTGCGTCCGAAACAGATTGGGAATTAATTGGAGTTGAAGCCTGTGACATGGACTCGTTAGGAAAACACGTGTAAGCCACAGTTGTGAGGTTCGAGAGAAGAGTGATCGTATACGCGTTGATTATTCTTGTAAAAATCTGTTGTGATGTGACAGATCAATGCGCGTAGAGAATGTAGGCTGCAGTTGATCTCTCATTTAGATTATAAATAGATAAATGAAACGGAAAAATCCTTTCATATTTCCTTTCTCTGAACCCTGCGAGTGTTTTTGAAAGGGACTGTTTACTTGATGTCTTTCTTTGAAGTTCAGCAGGATCTGGCTTTGATTAGATCAATACTTTGTGTTTCAGAGTGAAGAGGAGCTGAGAAGCTCCCCCGCTGCTTTTAGAGAGTGAGGAGGATTAGGCACTACGGCACTCTCACTTGCCAACCGGAGCTAGAGCCATGAGCAGGGCGCTAACGGAGCATATCAGCAGCAGCTTCCGAGAAGATGCCCCTCGTCCTCCGGTACCGGGCGAGGAGGGAGAGGCGTCATGCTACAACCCCAGCAGAATGAGAGCGCAGAGCAAGGTTAAAGACATCCCCGCTCCTGGCGTCACCCCGCGGAGGAATGAGGATGGACTCGGGGAACCGGAGGGCAGTGCGTCCCCGGACTCCCCTTTAGTCCGGTGGACAAAGTCTCTGCATTTTCTCCTGGGTGACCGAGATGGTGCTCACCTGTTCAGGACCTTTTTGGAGCGGGAGAACTGCGTGGACACTTTGGACTTTTGGTTTGCCTGCAACGGCTTCAGGCAAATGGACTTAAAGGATACCAAAACGTTACGAGTTGCCAAAGTTATTTTCAAGCGGTACATTGAGAACAACAGCATTGTCGCCAAGCAGCTCAAACCGGCCACTAAGACATTTATAAGGGATAGTATTAAGAAACAACAAATCGACTCTTCTATGTTTGACCAGGCACAGACGGAGATTCAGTCCAACATGGAGGAGAACTCCTACCAGATGTTTCTGACCTCTGACATATACCTCGAGTACGTGCGCGCCGGCTGTGAGAACGCGGCGTACATCAACCACAGCGGTCTGGGCAGTTTGAAGCTGATGTGTGGATATCTTCCTCCCCTTATTGAGGAAGAGGAGTGGAGTTGCAATGACTTGAAGGCGAAATCACTAGGGACTGTTGTTGGACTGTCTTCAAAAACCCTGCGGGCCACTGCAACTCTCCGGACAGCGGCTGACGTGTTGGAGAGCAGTTGCAGGTAAGGGAGGCATGTGTATGTCGTAAATGTATGTACAGTGTTGAAAAATGATTGCTACACTGTTTTAAGTGCAGCTATGATCTTAACTATACTTTATCCGAGTGTAACTACTTGTTGGGTCAAGTTTGAAAAGTTTGGGATGCACTCCTGTAAAGCTTCTGAATGTTTTTTCACTGCCCACATGTATTCCCACACCAGCCCAGTACAGTGGATTTGTAGCAGGTTATTTAACAAATGCCTAAGAGAAAGATAAAGGCAGCTGATCAAAGGGTCTCTGCGGAGCATGCCTGTATATTTGTGCCCTCCTGTCTTGCAGTTAGTCAAGGGTTTGGAGGGGTGGAGGGGCGGGCGGCTACAAAACATCAATGGATCTGAGCCTTCCTTTTAAGTAAACTGTGTCTTGAAGGCAGCCCTCTGCTGGCTTGCTCAAGTTTCCTGTGCTTTGAAACCCTTCCTCCGGTTCAGGCATGAATTCAGACACCAAGCCTTACCACTGCTACAGCAACATAAAAAACTCTATCAGTCTATTGTTTTCTCTTTATCCTATTGATTAACCATATTGTTGATATCCCCCGTAAGAAAATTTCCTATACCCGAAGGAATGCTAATACAAAGTTAAAACAACTTGAGCAGTGGGTCTCATGCCAAGCGGAGATATTGTTCTATTGGTCGGAGATGAAAGCGGAGCTGTTTGTGGAAAGCATTTGGGCTTTTATCTTAAGCGCTCGTCCCACACATTGTCCAACAGCTGAAATCTTTTCAAGCCAAGAACATTCTCAAAAATAGGATTTTATGTGCCCGCCGCATCAAAGAACTCTTAAAAAAAAACAAAAAAAAAAACTTTTAACTACTTTGTCTGCACATCTGGACGCAATTATTACAAGAAGAGAGTCTTTATACTTCGCCGTTTGTAGGAAAAGAGTCATTTTCAGATAATCCATACATTTCCTTTAGGTTAACTAAACATTTACAGATCGAGCCAATCACTTCTTCCTTTTGAGCAGGAACATAAATGCTCTCTAAAGGCTTGCGTTTATTGTGAGGGCACATGTCACTGTACAATTATTGATTTGCTTGAAAGTGGTTGTCAAGTGAACAGACTATTAAGCTCTATAGGGTCTTGGCATGTGGACACCTTCCTGGTTTCCCGGTGTGATCCTCTACATTCTTGTTTTTCACTGAAAGAATGGCAGACCAAAGGCAGACCCCCCACTTTTTTTTCTTCTTCTTTCTCTCTCTCTCTACTCTGTTGCCCCTGCCCTGCGCCATCTCTTTAGGTCAACCAATTTCCATTTCAAACATGTGGAACTAATTTTACCACTGCAGACTCTTCTTTGAGTTCCCCCCAAAAAACAAAACTCCAGCAGTAGATAAACCGTGGGGACATTTTTTGTGTGTGTGTCTGCAATGGTCAATGTAACTCACAGAGGTCTGGCAATAAGTGTTTTTTTTAATAGTAAATAATAAATGTAATCTTAGGACCACTTTCCAGACATAAGTGACCATATGTTAGTTAAATCTTGGAATAAAAATGGTAGAACTATATAATTTAAACAGACTAAACAAAGTCATAAAGCAACCAGGCTAAACCAGGGGCTACCAGGACTAAACCAGAGGCTACCAGGACTAAATCAGGTCTAGTATAAACCACCAGGGCTAAACCAACTCTAAACCTCCCGTCTAACCAGGACTAAACAAGGGGGGAAATTGACTAAACTAAGTATCCAGGATCTAAACATTTTTGACCTTTTTTAGTATTTTTCAATTTCTTGTATAGCCCTCAGTGAATGCTTTGGTGAGAAGATGCCAGAGGAGGGGAAGGACAGGAAGGGGGGATCTTAGAAGAAGAAAGAAAAGAGAGAGTAGTGGTAGTAGTAGTGGGGGTGTGCAGCAGAGCCCAGCTGTGCTAAATACCTGACTCTTTGCATGGAGCTTCCAAAGGTCAGGTTTGTGCTTGGGGCCTACGGCTTTAGTCATGCTGGGGTTCTCCTTCTCAGCACTCTCGGCAGAAGGCATTCTCATAAAGAAAGAGGCCCTCCTTCTTCCTCCCCCTCACTGCCCTCCTCCCTGTGTCTCCAAAAGCTCAAGTTCCCCCTCACTTCTCCTCTGCCTCTGCCCCGCGTCCACCCCCTTCACAAGAGCAACAGGAATGCAACACAGCAGGAGAGAGAAGGGAAGAAGCAGGGGAGAGCTGGTAAAAGGAGGGGCCCCAGACTGGCTGATAGTAAAATAGAGATAGACACGGGAAAATACAACAACAGCCAGAATAAAACTAGAGAGGAAAAAGTGCGCTTAAAAAGTGAACAGGCACAACGTTACAGACACATCATTCATAAAATCAAGTATGGGAGAAGAAGCTATGCAAATAGTTATTCAAGATTTAAACAGTAGTAGTAGTAGTAGTAGTAGTAGTAGTAGTAGTAGTGAAAAAACTCCAATAAAAATGAATACATAATAACATACACTAACATACAGAAGTGGGAAAGAAGTAAGAATATTGTAGAATAAGTGCTACAGTCTTTTCAAAAGTGAATCAAATAATGCAACATAATATTAACAACTCTCTTCTGGTTATGATGTAGGTTGACTTATTGTCATTCAACACTCTAAAACAAGAACAGATTAAATGTGTTACTTAGGTAGCACTACTCAGTAGTATATAAAAAATGCCATGGAATTCACAATTGTACTTTTTTGTGTTTCTATGAAGGTCCCATCGCAGAGGAGACCCAGCCAGCCCCTACTTTGTCAACTCGGGCTACATCTTCGCCCCTGCCACTAGTGCCAATGACAGCGAGATCTCCAGCGATGCCACCACGGATGACTCCATGTCGATGACCGATAGCAGTGTGTATGTATTTTGCCTTGTTGTTAAAAGTTTGTGGTTCCTTTTATGACCACACATTTCAAACCTGAATCTCAAGTATGTACACTTGCATGGACCTGGGGTTCAGTCAAAGCTTTCCAGGAAAACAAGTCAAGGGGTGTGAAAACTATTTGGCCTTTGCAGGATCAGCTTTGAGTCTCAAGTGTTGTGAAATAATGGGTGTAATGTATTTTAATTAGCCTCTATGATTGACTCCAGGTAATTCTATTAATGTGCAGTTGTTGCTTTGGCCTCTGGGGAGACAACTCTGGCAAAGTCATTATGTCTAAAGACCTTTTGAAGTTTATTCTGATGCGTTGCAGGCTGCAGAGAAGGGGAAGAGCAAAAAGAAAATTGGGAACGTCTTGATGTGGGTGGGGGCGTTGCCTGATTTTCCTCAAAGTTGAAATGTATCTATCCCACCCACCCTTCTGCCACAACAGTATGTTTTTTCATATTATCTAATCGCCTTTTCCCTTTGAAGAGGTGTAGGAGCAGTGAGGGGGGGGAGAGGGAAATGGCCATTCAAGCCTCAAGACAAACTCATTGAAAAATGTTGGCACCAAATGAAAGGAGGCTTACTCACATGGTGGGTCGGTTTCCTGCCACTGGCCCCTGCGACGTGCTGAGATCATGTGTCCGCAAGGCTTTCACAGAGGTGACTCATTTTGAGAGCGCAGGACAAGGCAAGGAGGAACACCCCCATATACAAGGCCCAACAACCCCCACTTCCCCCCCTCCAAAAATGAACCATCCAAAAGCAAAAGGAATAACACTGGACAAGCAACTTTTAGTGTTAGTAACTTTTACCTATCCACAGCCATATAAAGAGGTGTGCAGAGTAGCCAAAGTTTGTACTTCAGTAAGAATATTGTTACTCAAAAATAATATTACTCAAGCAGAATGAAAAAGAGAGTATAAATGATAATAAATAAGTATTCATAAATATTGAATTGAGTAATCCAAATATATAGATATGTAAATTGCAGTTTTTCACAAGTATATCTTTTTATATCAAAACTTAAATATGTAACATACAAAACTGAAAGTCACCAAAACTGTGCTCAAGTAAGAGTATTGTTACTTCATCAAACTGAATTGTAACAAGACCAAAAAAATCACCTAACCCCTCACTGCTTCTCCGCTCCACACTTTGGAGCCCAAACCAGGAGGAGAGGTGAGGCTCTTGGTGCAAAGGAGAGTGAGAAAATAAAGTGCATAGAGTATAAAGGGGCTTAACTGAATCGCTTTCAGCCTATTGTTAGGTGAGGGAGGCTTAGGGGGATAAGAGGGTGGCTGGCTGCTTTGAAAATGACTTGCACAACTGAATAGGAGATTCCCCCTAAAGTAAGTAAGGGCCCCTTCTCCATCCAACCTGCACAAAACATCCAGCGGTCACATGACTTACAAGAGCAGGGGAAACTTTAAATTGACCAAAAAATGTAGTTAGAAAGAGGGGAAGATTGGATGTTAGGAATGATGTTTTGCGGCCAAGTTTTGGTTTTAAGTTCCTCTGGGCTGTTGAGCTCAAGTTTTTGAAGAGTTTCCTGTGTTTCTTCCTGAGCTTTGAGGGATGATGGCCTGTTGTCTCGAGGGTACAGTTTGTGTTGCATTTGTTTTGGTTGTAAGTCCAGCTGCAGCATGGAGCGTGATATCAGAGTAGATCAATAGTTATAAATCTGACTTGTAAAACTTGTTTGGATAATGGCAGAATAAAAATGGGCCCATTGTTCAGCAGCGTTATGGGCCAATGTCATTCTTCTAATAGTTCTCAACAAAGCGTTCAGTGCATAGATCTCAGCTTGTCCTTGTCCCCAGCTTTGTGCGCCCCAGACTGATTTTAATACAAAAACTGAGCTTCGATCTCTTTCATTTGAAGGAATATTTTGATGAGTGTGTTCTCTTGTTGTGGTTTAAAGGCACGGTGCAAATTTGAATATTAATTTCCCCCCGATAAAGAACAAGAAACTAAGGATTTGGGAAGATGGGGGTAGAAGCATGGGGTGGGGGTTCTCTTTTTGCTTATATCTTATTTATGGATTTACTTGGACACTGGGGAATGCTGCTGCACCAACTTCAAACATTACCTTATCTTACAAACCAGCCTTTTGATGTTGCTGAGATCAGAGGCTCGCAGCGGAGCGCTTGCCAAACGAAGATGGCAGCGGGTGCATATGTGCATGAGTGTGAGATTTCAAAGAGGCAGCAGAAAAAGTAGCGTTTGGGCTAGGTCAGACACTTCTGAGCAGCCAAAATGGCCAAGATAATTGGCCCAGCTTAAATGGCAGCTGACTGGCAGAGACAGAATGAAAAACGGAGAATAATATCCTCCGAATAAACGCCTAATTGTCCTGAGACTGTGCTGGTATTGCTCGCTTCATGCCCATTTCTATTTTGAAAGAAAAAGCTACAAATGCAGAGGTATGCATGTAAAAAAGATGGAGGGCATTGACCAGGGATGAAATATCCAAACAGAAAATATGATTCCTATATTATTATATGACCTCACTGTATAAATCTGTCTACTGGCCCAAACCTGGTCGAATAATGTCATGACTTTGCTTCCCACTGACAGGGGGTCAGTTATTGTTTCATGTTCATAGGCTCAGTAAAAGCCAAATTAGTAACCAAGGTCATCTGCATTTTGCCTCCAGCTCCATTTAAAAACTATAGGCCTTTACAATATTGAACAACTACTCTAATGAGTGGCATTAGTACTCAGAGTTTGACAGGGAGTAATGTTATCTTATCAGTGGGGCACTTTTGGATCTTCCCATTGTACTGTTTTGTTATGTGCCTTTTTGTTGCCTGGGCTTCAAGGGCTCCTCTTGCCTTTTGATTTAGTGTAATGGACCTAGTGGGTGGTTAGCGGCTTTTGTTAGCACTTGGTCACTTCAGTGCTAAATGAAGTCCCCACCTTTTTAAGCTTGAATAGATTAAAGGTCATCATTCATTAACGACTTGTGTAGTAGAGACATGAAAATTGCATCTGGGATTGCAAATAATTAACTGTCTTTGTTTTTTTGTGTGTTTTTCTTCAGAGATGGCATCCCTCCTTACAAACTGGGCACCAAGAAGCAACTCCAGCGGGAAATCCATCGCAACCTCAAGATCAATGGGCAGGTTTCACTACCCCACTTTCCGGTAAGCACAACTCTATTTTACCTCATAACTTCTACACCCTGCCTTTTCAATGTTCCCTTTTTTATAAATCTGCTAAACTCGAAAACTTTTTACCCGCTGACAGACAACTGGGTCCTGATTCCCCCGAGGAGCTTCGACTTTATTTTATTATTTTCAGAGCGAATGTTGTGACAGAATACTATATTTCAGATTTCCCTCGCTTGTTTTCATATAAAAGTCGGGGTAAATGAAAGGGAAGGATTTGCATAGCACTTCACTTGTTCTACTGCTGTTTTAAGCCACCCCACACTCCCCCCTCCCTCCTACTGTTTCTGTAGGGCTGTAAATAAAAACTACTGCTGGCATCTTTGTATCGCTTCTGGTGTGAAAGTGTGGCATGCATGAAGTGGTGTTGATAAGAGATGGCTAATTACCCACTATTACTTAGGGTAATTGTCACAGTAGAAAGTTTTTGAATAGAGCTATATTTGGAGTGACCTAGTGACTTCAAAGTTGACTAACACAGGGTCGAGGTCGGCATTAGCCAGTATGATACTAGTTTGGACTCGGATACTTGTCCTGTGGCCACAAATCTTTCAGAATCTCTCCCGTGGGCTTTCCACTTTTAGTCATATCAGTTTGTATATCAGATATCCAAATCTTTGTGATTTTCATGTCTTGACTTTTTCAAAATGTTGTATACCTTGGAACTGGTAACAGGCCAGTGCCTAGTGAGGTACTGTAGCTTCGTCTTAGGCAAGAAAAGACAGGAAGTTCTTTTGTCTGGTATTCAAACGCAGGTATGTGAATGTGGCTGTGTGTGTTTGTGCATGCATCTGATAGTGTTGTCTGTTCCCCTTTTTGTGCTCTCATTCCCTTTCCCACTTGCACCGCTTTAATGTCTCCCTCCTGATTTGGAGATGGCTCTGTCTCCCATGATGCACCAGCCCCAGGCAGCGGGGGCCCCGTGCAGGGCTGCCGCTCCTTTGCCAGCAGCTCCGCAAGCCTTTCTTCTTCTTCCCTTTATCGTGTCTACAAAGAGATGAGAGGAACAACAAAAAAAGAGTCAAAATCAAGAAAGCCAGTGTGCCAAATAACAAAAAGTAACAAAGGGAGCCGGCGCATATAGTTAAAGAAAAAGCCGGATAATGTGAGTAGAGTACCTCTGAGCTGCCTGCATGCAGTCGGAAAATAAATTACTACTTGTGCTCAGATCTTCCCAGTATTTGACTCTTCTATCCTCTCCCTGGTTCCCCTCCTTCTCTGTCTGCGCCACTATTGCCACTTCACAAATGCACATCTCAATCCTTTTCCTCTTTTTTCATGCTGTTAATTTTGTCCCCTCTCCTCACTCGCTCCTCGCTGTCGATATCTGGCTTTTATTCGGAGATTTAAAGCTGCGTGTCCCTCCCACCCCTAGTGTGCGTTTGATGTTTGACAAGGGCCCTTTGAAGTGTGCTGACTTCAGAGGCTGCCTAGCTGATGGCTTGGTTGGGCTACAGAGGGTGCAGGCAGGGGGCCTCCCCTCCGAGCGAGACCAACTGCTACCCCACCATCACTACCCCTTTCCTCTCACCCCCTCGCCCACAGCTTGGCACTGCCAAGGGCACTGGGCACGATAAGATCTGGGGCAAGCGGCAGAGAGGGCTCAGGTTAGCTACGGGGCAAGGGCATCTGGAGTAGAGTCACAGGTTTTTGGAACAAGATTAGGACAAGGACAGTGGCTTAATACCATACTGCATCTGTCACAAACACTCACACAAGCACTAAACAGTCAACACGGTCTCCTTACAGAGGACACACCGGCTGCCTAAGGAGATGACACCCGTTGAACCATCAGCCTTCGCGGCGCAGCTCATAGCTCGACTGGAGAAACTGAAGCGAGAGCGGGACACCATGAGCTCACTGGAGGAGAGGCTGCAGCAGATCCAAGAGGTACAAAACCACAAACACCACTTTGAATAAACTCTCTTTAGCTTCTATTGGAAAGTTGAGTCTAAGTTAGCTCGGGACACAGGGTCTGTAGTGCACTACAAAAGCTTTGATGGCAGCCTTCACATATCCAAGAAAAGGCAAAAGAAAATAAAAGCTTGGCTTGGTTACTTCTGTGTCCGCTACCATTTCATGTGTGGGAACATTTCAACTTATGCTTCTAGACACACTTGAAGTAGCTTCAAATAGTTAGCACTTAGCTGCTCTCCAGTGGCAAGTTTGCTGAATATGTGTAGTGCCAGTCTCCTTGTGAAGCACAGGCACACTCTGCATTATAGATGAAGCGCACCCAAAGCCTGTTAGTGAAGATAACAGTACAGCAAAAGGAAAACTCAAATCATGTTATCCCAGCGTTTGCTAGCACACACTTCAGAGGGAGGGGGATATAAGTTGGTGTAAGTTGAGACATACATTTCTCAGTTCTTTCAATGACTGTTTAAATGTGTGGAATGACCACAGTTTTATTTTTATTTTTAGGAGGAGGAGAGAGAGGAGAGTGGAGACCTCTCCATCAGCACCACCCTGCACCACCCGCTGCTGCCCTCCAACACTCAGTGTGAGGAGGACCCACAGGCCATTCTGGATGAGCACCTGTCCCGTGTCCTCAAGACCCCCGGCTGCCAGTCTCCAGGTGTGGTCCGCCACTCACCTCGATCCCACTCCCCAGACCGGACAGTGGTGTCCTCCTCTGGCAACACTTCTTTCTTCAGCGCTTATCCCGGGACCAAGGTTCACATGACAGGCCGGCAATCCACCAAGCACATCCACCACCACTACATCCACCATCACCACGCTGGGGCCAAGACCAAGGAGGAGATCGAGGCTGAGGCCGCTCAGCGTGTGCAGTGCCTCTGCCCTCCAGGGGGCGCTAACTACTCTGACTACACCCCTGCGTAAGTGTCTGAATTATTTAGTTATATATTTCATTAGCGTTACCTTGGTCCTGACGTGTGATTGGTTGAATGTCTGTCCTATTACATTCATAGTTCTTATATTTCTTAACTTCATTTTTCAGGCACTGCAGCACTTTGTCCAAGCGGCCGGTCAAAGCCGAGCTGTCCCCTCCGCACCTTCCCCTCGACGTCACAGATCGATCTCAAAATGTTTGGCAGTGGATTCTGGAGAGTGAGCGACAAGGCAAGCACAAACCACACAGGTACGGGGTCAACTTTTAAGATACAGCTTTTAATAACTAGACTTACTAGGGCATAACATTGAGCGGTATATATGTGCTGAGTAACATTATGCATCCATTTCATCCTGACAGCACTCAGAACCTAAAGACGCTGCCTGGTCGGACATCGTGGGGCGGTGGTGGCATCGGCAGTGGGCTTCGCGGTCATCACCCAGGCCACCCTTTCATCCAGGACCCCGCCATGCCCCCCATGCCCCCTCCCAATACCTTGGCCCAACTCGAAGAGGCCTGCCGTAGACTAGAAGAGGTCTCCAAGCCCCCAAAACAAAGGTAATATAGACATTTCTACACCCTACAGTGATACTTCTTGCATTGAAATGAGGAAGAGCTATAATCTTTGATATCTTTTTTGATAGGCATTCAACTGGAACCAATAGTCTTCAGAGGGACAGAAGTCATCCTGCAGCTTCCCTTTCTTCAGGAGGCAGCTCAGTAACCAGCCCTGGACTCCAAGCAGACGAGTACGGAGCTTTTAATACCATCTTTTATATTAATTTCTTGATCATGGCTCAAGCCACTGTTTAGTAGATTTAGTTTCCCTCTCAGATTTTCTCTTCCTATCCTCTGCTTGAAAGAAGAAATGTTGTGTGAGTCAGCAGAGCTGTGTCTTTGAACTCCTCGCTTTTTAATCATTTAAGATGCTTTAATACAGAATCCTAACTACCCACCAGTTCCCCCGTACACACACACTGGAAACCAATAACACGAGCTTAGTAGCCTCTGGTAAACTCTGCAGCTCTGTTGGGTGAATAGTGTGGGTGTTGAAGGCTAAGCTAATAGTAAATCTTAGAAAGGCTTTTAATATGGGTTGACATTCCTAGGCATTTACAATATGTCAAAACACTACTGTGATGAACTGAACTGAACATCTATCATACAGTGCTCTGCTGCTCACATCTTTCTGTCACTTTTTGCTAATCCCAGACACCCTTGATGATGTTGAGCTCGGGTTTGTGGAGCTCGTCTAAAACATATTGATTTTTTCATTCTAGGTCTAAAGAGCTTGTGGTCACCTACTTCTTCTGCGGTGAGGAGATCCCTTATCGGAGCATGTTAAAGACCCACTGCCTCACACTTGGACACTTTAAAGAACAACTCAGCAAGAAAGGCAACTACCGGTAAATACCTCCAATGTATTTTACCATTGAATACACAGTTCTTTATATTCCTATGTATGTAGTATGGATGTTGTGGCTCCAAGAGAGGAAGAAAGAGGAGGGGGTTGTGGAGGGGATTTTGCTTTTCTCACATCTGGTACTGATTTTCATGGTAAGGCAGACTTAATAAATGTGGCTTTGAAGCTCGGGCCATTTTATTTTGTGCACAAAGACTGTTGCTGGACCGTTCCTCCTCCTCCTCCTCCTCCTCCACACGATTGCGTCAGGTTTTACATTATTCTCTTAATGACTGACGTAAATATATTCAAGCAGTGTCAAATTATGGCGATAATGTGAAATGTAAGGTAGTATTTCAACACTCTGGCTAAACAACAAACACTATCTTGGTTTACTTTATTTACACTGGGCTTCATCAGGTACTTTTCCAACTGCTAGCTAACACAATTCATGAATTAACCAATCACATGACAGCAAAATTCTGAGCATCAGAACGGGGAATAAAGGTGATTTAATTGGCCTGGCATAGTCATTGATCAGTGCCAGATTAAAAAATAAAATCATTCAAGTGCCAGTTTTGTGGGAAGAAGAAGAAGAAGTCTGATACCATGGGTCAGAGGAGAAAGGCCACACTAGCTTGAGCTGAAGTAAGTGGATGGGGTCGGCAAAAAAAGCTCCCGTAATCATGACACCGGAACAGAGACACATCTAGTACTTAACAAACAAGTCCATAGCTATCCCAAAGCTGAGCCACTACAGGATTCAGAATGAGAGATGGGGAGGGGGATGTGAAATGTCTGGGGAGCAGAATGTGTGGAGTTGGTTAATTTGGAAATGGCCGTGGTACAGCAGAGAACAGTACGGCGCAGCTCTGCCAGATGATATTGGTGCCAGATGTTGAAGAGAAAAATCCTGCCACATAAAACATATTCCAGTGGAAATAGCCCGAAAATATCTCGAAACGAAATAATGACTTTAAACTGTCTGAGAGAGACCGATATGGCATGTATTAGGGCTGCACATTATATGGCAAAATTGGCATCAGGGCAATTATATCAAATGCAAAATCCGGATTCCCAAAGAACTAAACCTATGGCAATAGTCTAGTTATGCCCAAATACAAATCTTCATCAGATCACAATTTTGTCCAAATTTTGGAGCTAGTTTAGACCTGGTTTAAGCTTTAGTCTTTTTAAGTTCTAGTTTTGACAGAAATAAATGAAATTTATCATTATGTCCATGCCTCACAAAAGCTTCATCCTTATCAACTCTCATATTGTTATCAATTCCAAAATAGTTTTGTGCAGCCCTAGGTTTCAGCAATTCATCCAACAAGGGCCCCACTTTTTGGTTTGTTTGTTTTTGCCGTACAACAAGCTGAGATTAGAAACACAAGCTGAAATTTGTGCATGTTTCAATGACTCTAAATGGAGCAACTCAGACCCTTTTTCCCCCCTCCTTTCTTGTATTCAGGCGCGCACAGGCTAAAATGAGGCATTTTTCCATTACAAAGCTTATCATTAAGTCGCCTCCTGCTGATCTTTTGCTGGGTTTAAAGTACACAGGAGCAATCATTAGAAGCTGCAGGGGACGGCACAGTCACCTACGGGAGTTATCTCTGTGGGAGAGAGGGAAAAGTGGCGAGCAAGGCGACCCCTGGCCCCTGCAGGAGACTGTCTGAGCGGCCCACGACTTGACACCCTCCTCTCTTCTGATGGAGCGAAACACCCTTAGGCAACGACAGTGACAAGAGCCTGTCTAGTGTTCGGACTAGAATGGGACTTTAAATATAGTACTAGCTACCAAATTATTTTGATGATTTGTAAGGAATCCAGCCACGTTCTCTGTACTCTTTGTGTCAGACCCAAGCCCGGATAACTGGAGAAGGTTAGGCGAGCAAGGACATCTGGTTTTGTAAGTCAGATTAATATGGAACTCACTGCTTGCTTGGTAGGCAGGTGATTCTCTGTGGTGACTATAGAAGAAGCCAAATAAATAAAGTAGTGTGCACAGTAAAACTTGAACAAAATAGTTTAGTAGTTCATTGGTTAACCAAATGTGGGCCGGGCCAAAAGTGGTTTGCCAAGAGGTATTTTACAATTAGTTAAGCTTATCACAGACAGTAATAGTCGACATCCTCCCCTCTTCATTGGTAAACTTGTGTTTTGTGGGGCGAGTGTCTGTTTACGGCCCAGCCACTGTCAGACTCGGAGGCACCTGCAATGCCAGTGTGTGACAATAAGGCCCTTCATTTGACAAACCTGTCCAATTAGAAACCATAGACAAGGAGCAGACCGAGGAGGAGGAGGAGAAGAAGAGACAGGGCCTTAAGACAACCTCTAATTAACCCTTCAACTTAAATAAGAGCTTAGGACACAGAGGCATGTGTTGCATGGGCAGCAGTCAGGATGAGCAAGACGCAGGTTGTTTCTTAAACGATGCGTCACTTTTCTGAGCTTTCGACCATGATATAATATTGTCTCCTCACCAAAACTAAACTGTGTATTTTGTTTCATTCACGTGGGTAATTCTGAGGCACTGACCTTCTCATGAGCTGAAAATGCTTGGGTTGACCTTTCTGTGGAAATGGTTAACCTTGCGACTACTTTCAATTGTTTGCATTGAGACATGTGCCTAATCTGAGCCTCTTCTGCAGAAGGAAAGCAACCATTACCCCTCAAGTTATAAAATATGAATGCTAGTCTTGAACAGTGCACAATTTATCCAGAAAAAAAACATACTATGGCCCCTGACCATCGGGTTCAGCTCTGTTTGTGCTACAATGGGATGTGTAGTCAGACTTTGAAGTGCACCCTGATGGCATTGAAGGCGATGACTAAACTGTTTTGAGGTCGATCCATTTCTGTTTGTCGTGTTTTGAACAGAGGAAGAAATGTCTCACATGAACTCGTGTCCTGTTTGACCGCCTCCACACAGTGTTTCTGATCACAGCATGTTCTTTGTTTTCTCTCATTCAGGTACTACTTCAAGAAGGCGAGCAACGAGTTCGAGTGCGGTGCCGTTTTCGAAGAGGTGTGGGAGGATGCCACCGTGCTGCCCATGTACGAAGGCAAAGTCTTGGGCAAAGTGGAGAGGATGGACTAGAGCCACCACCTGTTTTGTCCTACCAAAAGCTACTATCTATAGAGCTAAAGACTCTAACAAAAACACATGGGACTTTTGGGATATTTTTTTTTTTTTTTTTTTTTAAATATTAAGCTAAACAGAGTTAATATATCCAGCATAGAGGAGCGATTGAAGGAAGACGAGCCAATGAAGTATGCCGATATCCAGAGGAGGAAGCACCGACCCCCTCTTTACTTTCTGAACCAATCAGCCTTAGAAACAAAAAAAGGAGGAAAGACTTGATTAAGGATGATGATTGGACGCCGCAGAGGAAGAACCGCCTCCTGATTATAACCACTGAAGACTGTTTGTTGTGATGAGAGACTGGTGAAAAGAAAAGTTAGCGAACCAACATGCTCTTAAAGTTACACTCCAACTTTGTACGTGTACATATACATAATGCAAATATGTATATATACATGTATTTTATATTGTTATAAAGTTTTTATTGAGTATTTATTGAAAACCCCTGTCCCTTCATCCCAATACTTTGTAAACCTGTGTCCCCCCCCCCCAATCTCCAGCCAATGGGCAAGCTGCTTTGAATGTTGGGAGAATAACTGTGGTGATGTTTTAGATTATTTTTTAGTTTTTTACAGAAAGAACATGACACTAGCCTAGCACCTCCCATAGCCTTTTAGCCCAGCGTGACCCAAACTAACGACGTGAACGGTGGTCCCCCACTTACTTGTATTTGTCAGAGCCAGTCCTATATGCTGCTGATAGTTTGTCACATTAACTTTATCACACTAGCATTTTTCTGTCTTTCTCCCAAGCCCAGCGACAGAGCTCAATAGTTTTTGGTTGTGCCTTTGTTTGTAAACCAGGCATTGCACAGGGGGGGGAAATGAATACAGATAACACACAGAGTGGAGACCTGGCCCACAAGTCCAAAAAAACATCTAATAATGGCAGTGTTTACAGCCACACACCAAAATAACTTGTGCTAACGAGAACCAGTTTGGGTCACTTATAAACGACTTCTTGATAAAGTCGGCTAGTTTGTCAAAAAAACTTCAAAAAACACCAACAAAAAGTGAACATTGAAGTCTTTCGGCTCTGAATCCTTTGAATGTTTTTACAGTTTTTTACAGAGCCCTTGTACACAGTGTAATTATGCATTCTGAAGTTATGGATACTGACATGCACAAATGAACTCGCTGGTGTATTTGACTACAGCACCTGTGCCTACATGGAGCCATACCATGTGCTACCCTGTTTCAGGGTTTAATATATATCCCTTGGTTTTCAGAAGGGCCTTATGTTTTAAAGATATTTTTATGCTTTTAATAATATCCTGTAATCATGATTTTTGTTTTGTTTTTACACCACAGCCTTTTTAATTTCATGCTATCTTAACTGTAAATTATACATTATATAAAGAGTTTCATTTAAAGATTTACATGGACCTATAATTATTGTAATTATTGAGAGATGTAGCCTTTATTAAAGTTTTATATTTTTCAAATGAACAGTGCCTCACAATGTTTTTTTTTACATGGTCTGAGCTGAAGTTGTGAAAGTCTATTGCTTTCTCGTGACAATATAAAGGTATATTATAATATTTACTCCCCATTAATTTTAACAAAGAAAATACACGACGATGTAAATGTGAGTGAGTCTGCCGCCACCTACATATACTCCCTGCTGAGGTCAATTCACAAGCTGTCGTATAATATCTCTTATGTAGTGCAATTAAAATCCAATGTAGTCCAGTATGCATGTCCTCCTTGTGTACTGTGGGGTTCTCTTCAGGTCCTGCGTCTTCCACTCACCACCCAATAACATGCACATTGATTAGTATTATTGGTGAATGAATGTAAGAATGAGTCGGTCTAGTGAAGAGGTGGCCAAGCATTTTCTCATATTTTTTAAATGATACAATTTTGCCAATTTCTCACTCACGTTGTTATAACCTGCAGTAACCAGTTAACTCCACATCGACAT
>JAVQKC010135684.1:0-23389 GCA_036025475.1 Philypnodon macrostomus
CATCTTCAAAACATCTTCCAAAGATCTTCCAAACATCTTCCAAACATCTTCAAAACATCTTCCAAACATCTTCCAAACATCTTCAAAACATCTTCCAAAGATCTTCCAAACATCTTCAAAACATCTAACATGAGCTGTCCCTCTAATGTACATTATCCAATCCACTTTTGACACTCCCTAAAGAAACCTCAAATTATAAAGGATAAAAATGACTATATTCCTGCTTGTCTAAATTTACAGTATGGTATTTATATAGCCATAGTGAACATATCAGTTGTTTTCTACTATAAGTTTGAATGTGTTTTTATTTCTGATCTGATACCTTGGACTTGGCACTAAACCAGGATTTGTGTAATGCTTTGTTGACATGGGGCCAGAGGTCACCTTACCATCCTGGACAAAGATCAGATCACTAGTGACATAACTCCCAACTATGTGTGCATCTTTTTTCATGTCCCTTCATGACCCAGTGTCTTGTCCCCTTTCTGAAACCAGTCTTCAGCCAGTTTTGGTTAGAGCTCCCGGTTGGCCATGGTGAGACTGTATCCCCTGGGCTGGGCGTCACTGAGGTGCTATGAATAGGCCGCTCTGGCGTTCGTTCAGTGCTGTCAGCTGGGCATTGGCACGTATGGCTCATGTCAGCACGGCCACAGCGCACTGGCGTCACCACGCCGACAGCACTTTTAGGTCACCATGGCAACAGTGATGAGCACATTATCTCAGCACAAGCAACTACATCTCAGCCCTGACATCCACCGGGTGTGTTTTGCAAAACTCAAGTCTCTTCCTGTTGTCTTCCTGTGTGATTATTTTTTGTTTATCTTTGTTTGTTTGTGTGACTTTTGAGTTTCAGGTTATTTTTGTGCTCTTGCGTGCATGGACTGGTCAGATGTCTGAGTTTAACCTTTGACACTGTAATATATATAGGTTATGTGCAATTTTTATATATAACACAAATTCATTTTTTTATTTCTTCTATTTTTTGTTTACTACTATTATTTATTATTGTGTGCATATGGCACTATGGTCGTATTATTTTTTAAATTTAGCCTTTTTTTACCTCTTTTTTACCATCTGCTCATTGACAATTTCCCCAATGTGGGAAATCATTTAATTTTTCTGTATACAGTCACTGGTATTGGAACCTAACTGGCCTGAGAGGTGTCCTCGGTTACTTTACTTTTCAGAGATCCCAACAGCAGATTGTAATGTTTGAACTTCTGGTCCATTTACCGCTTGCACATGCAGTATCACTGACTGTGACCTGGCAGGCTGTTCGAGAGACCAGATGGGAGGAGGCTCCAGGTACTCAGCTAAGAAAACAAAACTCATGTTGTATGGCAGCAGCTAAAGTGTTGAGGAGTTTTGATGTTATTTGAATCCTATTAATTGTTATAATCTGTCCAGACCCCAGTTAATGTTCTTCCGGCTTCTGCATTACATGTGTGTAGTATGTATGTTCCCACTAGTGTGTGTCATTTGATCCTAAAATTCAAACTATAAAACATCTCACTGCAAAAAAGAAAGAAAGAAAGATGAAGCCACATTTCTGAAAATGCAAAATCTAGTATTATTTGTATTGCACCTGCATTTGTGACTGGCAGAACAGCTGTGGCATGTATTGGGTAAAGAGGTCAGTGGATCATGTGAACCCCGCTTTACTACTACGGTACTACTTTAATACGCAAACTAAATATAATCTTGGACCGTCTCCTGTCAACAACTTTCAACTTTCACAATCAAAATACAAGCTGGTGCAATTAAAGGGTCACTACATGCAACTTTTTACTTTACCAAAACTTCAGAGTTATTGTGATCTTAAATCAGTTGTTGTGGGGTGAATGAAGCTTCCTTGCTATAGGATGAATGTCCCTGGGTGGGGTCTCAGGTCAAGTCACAGGTCTTGCCAAAACCACAAATTGCTTTTAAACATCTCTTTCACAGAGAGAGCTCCAAGAAATAAAAAGATGCGAAACTGATGCAGACCTGGTGTTTTTGTGTTGAACAGTAGCTTTATGATAGTCTCGAGCAGGGGTGTCCAAACCTTTTTCACTGAGGGCCACATTGTCAAAAATTAATACCAAGGAGGGCCATTCTCTGAGGTGACTGATTTTGCTTCAGCAAAAGTCCTCTTCGGTTGTATCTGTTTTCTGGACACACGTCTTCTGGCAGTTTTTTTTTTTCTCAGTGTCCCTCTATATAATAACTACACAGAGAAAAGTGGAAGGATTTCTTGTTACACATTGAATGCTGTCTTTTAGTTGGATTATGTAAATTCACAGGCAGTAAAAAGACTTTTTGGGTCAATTGAGAGTGATTTGGTCGGAAATGTACATTTTAGGTTGTGACCTGAAGATGCTCATTCATTTTGTATCATCAGCAGTCAGCCTGACAAAGACACTGAGAGCACCAATCAGGACTGCCAGGATATTCTGGTTATTAAAAGCTGGGACACTGTGTTGAGATGGAGTAACTCTGTCACAGAATATACTTAATATATTTAAAGTGTTTTTGTGAGTGTTTCTTTTTTATTTATACCTTGGACAATATTTGTGTCTAGGTTACATTTAGACTAGATTAGGACTGACCAAGAACAAAACTAAGCAATCAAATAGGAATTAATGTGGCAAAACAGGACAAAAAACTAAAAAATCAAAACCAGGTCAAATCAAAATCTTAACCAGACTAAGCCAGGCATCTCAACCAGCTTAAACCAGGAGAAAACCAGAATTTAACCAAGACTTAACCATGCCTAAACCAGACTTGCACTGCAGGAGACCCGTGAGATTACTCATACCACAGTTCCAGAACCTTGGACTATTTGAGTTTATCCAAGCACATATAATAAGGTCAGGTTTGAACTGTAAGAACTGCTTCTAGAAGACATTACACTTTAAAATGCGTGACTGCTTTTTTTTTTTTAGAACTAGGAAGTGAATCCATCATCATTTGGACAGTGCCATCTGTGTTTATGGCCCCATACACTCTGCACACAGTCAAACGTCAGCACATCAATGCCAGGCGGGTCCAAACAGTGCTGGATGCTAAGCAACCGTGCCATCTCAGTGCAGATGGTGGGGTCTGATCATGTTTATTTTACACTGATGCACTTAAGTCCTGGTGCCTCCTTGTGCCTTTTAAATTATGTTATTAGGAAATATGCTGGAGTATTTGGGAACACATAGCCTCTTGTAGGGACCCCATGTATTTAATGGTACCAAATATATAAATATAGAAGCATGTAGTGATTCCTTTTGGTCTACCAGCTTAAAACAGAGAGATGTGAAGTTGCGTAATGGTGTTTTCAGTAGTGAACCCTAACCTCAATTGCACTGATGCTGTTTATATTTGTCATGTGGACGTGACCAAATGGAAGGGCTGAATGACACTGACAATGACCTTTTTATTTTATTATGTCTGTTTCAAAGCGTTGCAACATGCCCCACATTGTCCCTCATTGTCCCACACTGTCCCACATTGTCCCACATTGTCCCACTTATTATGATTTCGATGCATGGTTTAGTTGTTAGTATTGATCTATCCTGTTTGACTAGAAGCACCTTATTGTTGTTGGCGTATAAATATGTTAACTTTCCTCATTCTGTTCTACAATATTAATCCTAACTCTGAATAGAACACACCCAATTCAACTGTACAGCATTTCCAAGTAAACAAGGGTGTTTCTGGTTCTGACGGGAAAATATTTAAAACTATTGTTTAAGATCTTTATTTTTCAACCGTCATGAATCATAAAAACAAAAACTCTCAATCTGTGGTTTGGGTATAACCAATTGTGCGTGGGCTATTGTAGTAAACAAGTTTAAGATTCTGACCTGGGTTAGACTTCATTAAGTACATTTGGGTTAAGATTTGGTTTAGACCTGGAGTAAACCTGTTGTTGTAGTTAAATTTGAGTTTTGACCTGACCTAGTACTGGTTAATTCCCATGTTTAGACGTCTTCAGGACCAGCTTTAGGCCTCTTATTTCAGTCAAATAAAATTTTACTGGTAAGACAAACATTTTGAAAAGTAGTACTTGGTGTGAACAGTTTCACTTCTTTGGTCAGACTGCATTGACGCCATATTTTCTGCGCATCCGTGAACAGTGTTGGTTATCTAGGACTGTCTGATGGTAGTTTGTTTATTTTAGGTACAAGATTTATTCATGCAAGGTGTCTTATAAAGCTGGTCTCTTTCCAACACACAAATTTGGTCTCCGTGTGGCAACAGACCATATAGAGCTTACAGTCCTTATCCCACTTGGCCGAGGCTCAGTCCCAGCAGGCTTCAACTGTCACCAGACCGCACAGGCTGAGGATAAATTGCTCTCTAGCCATAAAAAAATTATCAAGCAGGTGTATATAAACCATAACGGCTGTCTAACTCAAATTCACATGTTTCCTCATTCTCCGAGTTTGGTCAAACTGGGTTTCAGTAATTACTTAAGCTAAGTGCAAGCCACATTATGTGTCACATTACCTCAGATCCTGATTTCCTAGTTTGTGTGAGTCATTTAGGACCACTTATTTACAAGTATGCCTTTAATGGCTTCTGTAAACATACATATATATTGTCAATATTGAGACCAGTTTTCTTCCCAAGAAGAAGGGTTTTATCTTCGGGCAAGCAAAGAGTTGCATGTTTTTTTTAATTAGTCAATCAAAATTGCCCCCAATGAATGAATGTGAGTGTGAATGTCTGTCTGCATATGTCTCTGTGTTAGCCCAGTAACTAACTGGGCACTGTCCAGTGTGTAACCTGCACAAGGCCCAGTTGCTGGGATAGGCTACAATCTCATGCAATCCATAATGGGAAAAGAGAAAGAAGATGAATGATTTTTTTTCATAACAAGGTTGAACAAACGACAAATAAAAATCTAAAAATATGATAAATAAAATCAAACTGTATAACTAAATAAAGTACACTCCAGTTAGCATCGCCCACGCCACCCCTGAAGCAAGGCCAAACATAATAGAAATAACACATTTTGAATGAGAAAATGTTTCATGTCACTCACTGACCATGAGCATAGCATCACGTCAGTACCTACCAAAATCATATTATATAACCGTCATGTCATGTGTGTGGGCTCAAAACAGCTCTGTCAGATGATGTTATGTGATCAGTGTTGACTGCAAACCAGAAAGGCCTGGAACTGGGGGATTTAATACATGCTTAGCCCTTACACTGATAAACACCACACAATGCCTCACTGACCTGTGTTGCCTTATCTTGTCACAGTTGAGCAGGATTACACTGATACTTAGCTGTTTCGGGTGAACTACAAACTCATATGACCTACAATGATAATGACATTTTTGTGCTTAGTTGGGAGTTTTACAGTCAAGATAGTTTTCCAAGAATTCACATCTGCATCTGAATGTTATACAGTGTTCGTATATACGCACACTAATTTCTTTCTTTTACATGGTTATCCATTTTTACATTATGTACAGTCCAAACATGTTTGGCTCCTCCACCTCCACCCTGCCCCGAAGTAAACCTAATATGGATTGACTGTGTTCTGGCAACAAAACCTTCACAAATTGCGCCCTCTTGTGGTAATAATGTGAAATACATGTTAAATACATAGAACTACTGTAGCATAGAATATTGTCTTGTGTTTATTGTTTGAAACGACATAGCTGTAAACAAGTAGACATATGTAACAACATTAATTTATAAAACTGTACAACTATGTATAATGAAGTAATGAATTAAAGATGCATTATTCAGATTCACAGTGGGGAATCTTTCACTTTGGCTATCCCTTTACAACACGTTTACGATCAAATAAGTCAGTCCAAGATACAATAATTACATAATAACAACCCATTTTATGTCTGTGTGTAGCGGATAATCTCACTGAGGTCATAACCTGTAACTGCAAAGGCATAGCCATCATCATCGCAGAACCTGGCGCCACAGATTTGTATGTCAGTCACGCATTCATTGTGTAAATGAGCCACCTAACAGGAAAACAGCAGAATATTAAACTTAATTAATCAATAATAAGACTAAATATTGTGAAAAGAGACATTACCTCCACACTGTTGGTTTCCGGAGTTAAAGACAAGTGCCACACTCGAACTAGAGAATCTTCAGCAGCAGACAATAGCTGTAGAGCATAGGGATCATCTCAATGTATGACTTATACATAAGACAATGGTTAATGATGATGAACAATTTACCAGGCCAGAAAAAGGAGCAATGTCCAGAGAGTAAATCCAGCGAGCGTGGGCATTGATCTCCACATGCAGGATTCCTGTCACAGCCTCATATACACGGATTTGACCTGTACCGTAACCAGCCGCCACTGTACCTTTCCACAGCTTCACAGAGGAGCAGGTCATACTGAAAGAAGGATGACAAGGCTTTTGTGGAATGCTGTACATCTTTATTAAACTGTAATTACAATACTTAATAATAATATTTATGTTGTCTACTTACTCAAAACCAGGTATCTTGTTGAGTAAATGAAACTCCTCCCCAGATTTCCACACACAAAGATTGCCTCCATCATCTGCACTAACCATATCAGCAATGCACTCCTGGAGAAAGAAAACAGTAAAGACTTGGTCAGCGTTCCAGTTTACAGTAAACATAGAAAACGTGGAGGAGAATTATATACATAAATCTAGATAAGTGAGGCTTACCTGGCTACTGGAGCACTCTGATGCCATGTCAGTGATAGGCTCTTTATGCTCCTCCAGGACTTCAGACAAAGTGATGTTACTGCCTTTACTGGGAATATCAAACACTAATATTGAACCCGATGACACACCTGGAGAGAGGTAAAGCTATTTATTGACTTTTACTGTATCTTTTAGTGTTCTGACTGTGACTGTGTATCTTGTATATTGATTTATTAATACTTACCCACACATATGTAATTGTCCCATACGGCCGATATTCCTCGAGCAAACACTGCCTGAGCTGTCACAGAAAGTGTTTGTCAGCACCATCATAATAACGACGAACGTTTTAATGTACATGTTTCTGTTTACCTGTTGGTGTTTCTGGGGTGTCCAATGCATGCCAGTATACCATAATGGAGCCATCAGATTCATACATCTGAAATTATATGATTGTCTAGAAAGCCCTCCACCTTTAATAAATAAAAAAGAAATACTTTTTTCACGATATTACCTGAATGCCTTTCTGGGAGGTCACCACCAGCAACTCGCGAGAAGGCAAAACACAAAAAGAGGCCTGCAACAATAATGAACAGTAATGCAAAATATGGTAATATGTAAGAGATTAATTTGCCCACAACTGACCTGCATAATGAGTGAAGTGCTCGTGGCCACATTGGGCTCCTTGGATTGAAGCTGACGATGGGAATAGTTGAGTCCGTCCCAGGATGCACTCACCATATTCACTACATTTGCATGGACCGCTGTGAAGTAGGTGAGTTTTCGTGGAGCAATGCGCAGCACACTGAGGTTGTTGTACAGCGCAGATGCGCTGGTTTTTATTTGGATGCTCTTTTCTTTGTGAAACATCTGGCAGGCTTTTGTTTACTCAGTACACTTGTCCGATTTTATCAATTCAAACCAAAGACGATGGTTATTTTACAGATTAGTAAGCTAGCTGTAATCAATAAGCACAGTTGCAAAGGTTTGCTAGCCACAGAGTTAGCCACACAAAAATGCTACGTTGCTGTGCAACAGCACACACTCCGAACTGTACTACGACAAATATATGAACATCCTGCGTCTATTTACAGTCTTCATTTACCAATAGTTGAATAGACGACCAGCTTTAACCACAGGATTACCCGCTGAGCGTCCTACGCAGCCATAGAAACAGCATGAAGACGCTCTACGTAGAGTCCATGAAGGGGCAGGGTTGCTAAGCAACTGTGTGAGCCAATCAGAGTCTTTTGCTGTAACTTTTCATCTTTTTATCTGAAGATATCTTGTATAGTTATATCGGAGGATTTGGAATTATTCTGATGGTTGTTATAATTCTAAATTAAACACATTTAAAATTAAAAGTTAGGGATAAAGTTTTGTTCATTACCTGACAATACACAGTAAAACATAAAGTAGACACTAGATGGCGTTGGTTTTCTTTGCGTATGACTGTGGTGCAACCTAACACTGAAGACGTAATGGTATTGATAGCAAATCACATGAACCCTGCCACTCCCAGACCAATCAGCGACCAGCTTTGCTGGTAGCAGGGTTGTGTGACCCTTTTCCGCGTGTGCGAGCTCCACACATGAAACTTGTGCAAATGAAAGCGTCCTGTATAATTGGAATAATCTGAATTATTTTTACTGTCTCAACATGAAGAAGAAACAAATAGTCACAGACTCAACCGAGGTAAGACTGTACTTGTGCTAAAGGATCTGACAGCGTATCATAGGCTATGCAGCAAGAGTTCATTTATGGCATGAGTATATGTTGTGTATGCAAAGTGAACCCAGGGTAGGCCTACAGAGAATTTTAGAAAATTGTGTTGCAAAGAAAGGTCAAAATCATTCTACTTTAATTGTTCAGACCATAAAAATACTATGGGAGCTGTATGTTGTTTTCAGCAAATTGTTTTGATTCATCTCGGCAAATCTGAAAACATCTAGGACCACATTTGGTCTAAATCAGGACCCAATTTAAGCCTGGAAGTTACCTAAATGACAATTGGAGGAGAAAAATTGAATTTGTTCCTGTTACTTTTACTAATCATGTGGTACAGTCCTGGGTGCAAAAACATTGACTGTAAACATACCTTTTTTACCTTCTGTTACTTAGGCAATTCCACCAGACTCCTTCCACGATGCGGGGGAGGAAGACAACGATGCTCCAACAAAAGCCAAAAGAAGTGCACCTGAAGATGCTGCTGCAGACGAGGAGCTGAAGTATCATCCTGTGAAGATGTCCAGAAGTGACCTGTACAGACCTCCTACTGCAGAGGAACTAAAACGGCTCAAAGAAGCAGAGAGCCTGTTCCATTGTAGTTTACTGAAAATGCAGGTAACTTAGTGGAGATACAGCAGCAGCCACTACTGTTATCCACTAAGAGTAACTTAATGTCCATAATCTTTATTGCCAGATGGAGGAGCTGTTAAAGGAAGTCTTCTTAAGTGAACGAAGAAAACAACAGATCGATTCTTTCATACAGATGGTCACCAAGCTTCTCCAAACTGTGCCAAAAACGGAGAAAGTTGATGTATGTCGATGGGAGCTTGTTTTTTTTAGTACACTATAGTTGTACATATATTTGCATTTAATTTCCTGCCTTATTTCAGGTTGGTGACCTGTCATGGTTGACTGGAACTATTAAGGTTCCCTTCCTTTTTGTTCCTCAAACAACCAAGGGCAAGTTTCACATGGAACCTCCAGCTTCTGTTGATCTGATTGGCAGCTATCCGCTTGGAACCTGTACAAAACCACACGTCATGGTTGACCTTGCTGTTACTATCCCCGCTGTAAGCCCCATGTTTAACAGTAACGCGACTTACTACATAATGCATAAGCATGTTGTGCTTTAGTAGTTGTAATTCCTCCCTGAAATTATGGAACATTATTATAGGATGTCCTCCAAGAAAAAGATGGTCTGAATCAAAGGTATCCCAGAAAAAGGGCTCTGTATCTGGCAGGCCTGGCTCAGCACCTCCAAGCTTCTTCTGACATCGGGGCCCTGCATTACTCCTGTCTCCATGGAAACCGTCTCCGCCCTGTCTTACTACTGAGGCCGCCAGGTTTGATGATCTTAAACTTTTGTCATTAAAACACAAAACAATTTAAGATTAATTAATGCTTATAGGTATTAGAATGTAACTGTTATTTTTTCTACAGGCAAAGACACATCCAGCTTCAGTGTGCGCATTCATGCCTGCCCACCTCCTGGATTCTTTAAACCAAGTCGTTTTCATCCTCAGAGAAATAACATCAGAACAGAGTGGTACACTGGGCTCCCTCTACCTGGTATGAAAAAGTGTGTAAAGTATGTGTGCCAGTTTCATATTTCATATTTCTGTATTTGTTTGATTTTATTGCAGAACCAAGTGAGCCTCCAACACCACATTACAACAGCACACTTCTTGGGGATCTACTCCTCAGGGCTCACCTTCAGTTTCTGTCTGCCATTCGATCTCAGTGCTCAGCTTTTGCAGACGCTGTGGCATTGCTTAAAGTGTGGCTTCGTCAGAGAGAACTTGACCAGGTACTCGTCCAGATAGTATATTATGTTGGTCGTGTACTGGAAGTCCTCTGTGTTGTAGAGGCATGTTACTTAGACTACCAGTCAAAAGATCGTACACAGGCCTTATGCATTTCCCCCTTGTCTTATTGTATTAGTTTATTTTACTGTAAAATATTATTTTCTTGAAGGGTCCTGGATGTTTCAATGGATTTCTGGCATCAATGCTTTTGGCCCATTTGCTGACCACTCACAGAATCAGTAATGGCATGACTGCTTATCAGTTGCTTCGAAACACCTTGAACTTTCTCGGTATAGTATACTTCAAAATCTATGTATTATGCCAATGTTTACAGATGGATTTGTTGTATAATGCTTTTCTATCTATTTCTTACCTACAGCATCCACAGACTTGTCAATAAATGGAATTAGCCTGGCAAGAGATCCTGATTCCACAGCTGTAAGTGCTCATTATAAATATAAAAATACATGTACAATACAAATACAAATAACAATGACATTCATTGTAATGTTTTTTTCTTAAAGCCATCACTTGCAGACTTCCACAGTGCATTTCAGGTCGTCTTTGTTGATCCATCAGGGCACCTTAACTTGTGTGCTGAGATGACAGCTTGTACCTACAAACAGGTATTACCAATAAAAATGTAAAAAATGTTCTGAATACATCTTAATCATATTTGTAACCTTTTTATTTCACAGTTGCAGCACGAGGCTTCAGTTTCAATGCAGTTTTGGGATAATGCTACGGTAGATGGATTTCAGAGCCTCCTAATGACACCGAAACCAATGTTGAGGACAAGCGACCATGTCTTTCAGTGAGTCTTTATTCACTTATTGTGTAGTGTTAATCAATGTATAAAGCTAGCGCATACAACAACGTTAATACACAACGTTTTACAGTACGAAGACTAACACTTTGATTTTTACAGATTATGTGAGCTGGTAAAGCTTCAGTCGAGTTGTAAGAAGCTGAACCTGCTTAATAAGTTAATGGACTACAGTGGAAACTACATCCATGCTTCTCTTCCTTATATTTTATCACTACTTCAACAAGGACTGGGTCAGAGAATAGTCCTTTTGACTCACTCCCGGGCTCCTGACCCTGAGGTAGTACAAAAAAAAATACAAATACAGTGTGGAAAGTCATTGTTATACATGTACTAAATGCTTTGACTTTGTGTCATCATAGTGGTCCGTACACAATGAAGCACTAAAATATAAAGACCAGCCGCCTCTGTCCTTTGGCTTGCTGCTGAGGCCAGAACTGGCATCCTCTGTCCTGGAAAGAGGTCCATCTGCAGACAGCTCTATGGTTAGTGTTATCATTCTTATATTGTCAAAATGTGTCCTTATTGTACAGCAGCATGAAAGTGACACCTGGTCTTTTAGGCTGCCGAGTTTCGCCAGCTCTGGGGCTCTCGCTCTGAGCTGCGTCGCTTCCAGGATGGTGCCATCACAGAAGCCGTGGTGTGGGATGGAGAGAGCATGTACCAGAAAAGACTGGTTCCCAAACAGATTGTCACACACCTCTTAGAGCTGTATGTATTGAATCTTTACTTATTGAAAAACTCTTATTACACAGAGGTTTACTTAAACTGACACTTATCTAAAAATGTATAATTCTCAAATTGCATGTAATCCGTTTCATGTAGTGAAAATGGGTACCACCTCTGGAGGGTTCTTTTTAGAGGTTCTTATCTGTATTTAATCTATAGACCTGATTATATCCAGATACAGAATTCTGGTTTAAGTCTTATTTTAGCCCAATATAATGGCACCTGGGAAGATAAATATTCTAAGCTGATACCTTGTATGAAATGAAGCGCCACTGGCTTAGTGCATCACTTATTTCTGTTTAAAAAGATCAACATATTAACATGCTCGGGGTCCAGCCTCGTTCGCATTGTTGCAAATCTTTGTCCACTTTCAGACGACAAAGGCAGTGATACTCCAGGCACACACAGAAAGTGACGTGCCAGAGTAGCCAGCTTGGGGAAACGTGATTCATTAATTCTCCACCAGTCCAGAGGGTTGATGTCCAAAGATGGCGCAATGTCTCTCAAATAGTAATCTACTTGAGCTTCTGAATCGGTAGCATCGGGGGAACTGTAGTTATCTCCAAGCAGCAACATCATAGTGTTTTTTCGGTCACTTTTCATGTCATTGTGTGAGGTTCCTTGGTTAATGTCAGGCGTAACTGAAACCTGCTGCTCTTCTTCTTTGGTTCTCACTTTTTGACTTTTTACATCTAACTTTAACACCAGTTCATGCAGCTTCACTTTCGCAGCCAGTCTGCCCGATGGAGGCAAGAAGCTGAGGTGTTTGTGGCGAGGGTCAAGCATAGAAGACATCAATGCGGGTTTAGAAGCAAGATCAGTCGAGTCAACCTGTGAACGAAAAGAAATATGAATTGCATGTGTAGACAAATAATCAGAGGCAAAGCAGTTGAGTGATGCCTACCTCCATACGTTTTCTTAGTGAAGTCTGAACTTTTAGCTTGAATGCAGCCACTTGTTCAAAATCATTCTCTTTTGGCAGAAGGTGCACCTGTATGAGGCTCATGGCGATTGGATAAATGTTTGAAATAGAAACGTCGGTCTCGGCTGATACAGCAGTTGTTGCCCACTTTAGTGTTGCCAAAACGGGTGTGAAGTTTTCGATAATTTGCCAGTAATCATCTTCAATCTCCAGGGCCTGGGCTTCCTGTCTTTTGAACACAGTGCGGTCTGAGAGCACAGCCTTAATGGCCCACCTCTGCTCGAGCAGACTTTCAAGCATGTCACAGATTGTGTCCCATCTAGTTTTGTTCGACTGGATCAGGTTGAGCTGGCGCAAGCACATCTGAACCTGTTTTTGCTGCAAGGCTTCATTAGCCAGTGAGTTGCTGTTGAAGTGCCTAACCAGTTTACCTGCAGCTGTTATGACACAAAGTATATCTTCAGTAAGTCCATCATTTACTGCTAATTGCAATGTACTGGCAAAACAGGCAGCATACTCCCAAGTGATCTTAGCACAGTCACGTGTTGGTAAGATGTCCAGTCTGTTCTGAACACACACTGTAACCTTTTCAGCGAGACCCCATGTCTCCACAGTCTTAAGCAGCCTCTTAGAGACACACTCCGCAGTAATGGCTCTGTCAGATGGGAGCTTCTCTGTCTGTAGTACAATCCACTTTCCCTGCCAGTCCTCGGTTATAAACGAACAAGATACTGTGACATATCTCTGAGACGGGAGGGCTGTCCAAAAATCTACAGTTAACGCCACTTTGTCCGCTTTGGTCAGTTGTACCTGGAGTTCCTCTACTTTCTCGTGGAAATGCCCCTCAATGAGGCGCGTGATCTCAAAAGCAGAAGGCAGTTTATAATTCTGTACAGTAAAGGATAGAAGCTCACGAAAGCCTTCACCATCAACCATGCCCACGGGTAGCAGGTCCTTCTCTATCATCTTACAGATGAGCTCATTGGCCTCTGTATGAGGGGGTATTGCCTCCATGTGCTTGTTTTTGATATGGTACATCATGCTGGTTGTACTGCTCCTGTATTTAAGCTTGGTGTCGCACAAGGTGCAGTGCGCCTCGTCGCCTTGTCTGACAAATACGTCCCAAACCGAGCTCCGTTTAAAACGCTTTCTGTCGCTGTTCTCGGGAAAGCACTCTGTAGATGAGCTGGGGGGCAACAGCAAAGGCTGCGTCAGTATCTGACTGGAGCTGCTCTCCTCGTCGATGGGTTCAATTTGACAGATGACTGGCTTTTCTTCCTCCTCATCCTCCTCCTCGTCATCGTTGTTCACTATCGGTTTGGTGAACAGCTTATGCTTGCTCATGTGGCTCATCATAGTGCTCGTTGCCCCGCCACAGTACTTTAGTGTGGCGTTACACAGCGTGCATTGGACATAGTTACCCACTTGTTTGAAGTATTCCCAAACGAAGCTGCTCCTCTTCCTTCCTGCGCGTCTCATCATCATCTTTTAGGAATAGGCCACTTGCGTTCGTGGATCTGTCCGCATCAGTTAAAATATGTGCATTGTTTAAACCCAATAAAAACATTCATTACAGAGAAAATATATTTATTACGTTCATTAATTGATCGTCTATTTTTGTAACAGGCACGCGAATATCCCACAATCTGCTGTTCGATATATTGGGGCGATGGTTGATGATGTCATCAAAATGGGCCGCGAGGTAAATTTTTCTCAAGTGATTATAATATATCCGTGGGTTAATGATTAGCTAAGCTATTTTCATAGTGTAATTAAGCATTTAAACATAGTTTTAGTTATTTAAAAAAACGAGTTATTTACTTTTTGAAAGAATTTCCTGGATAGGAAAATGTCTACCACTAGGGGGTGTTAACATCTTTATTATCACACAAAAAGCCTTTGCTTTTTATCTGGAAGGACTTACATGTACTATTTGTCACAGATGTCCAGTACTGGTGAAGAGGAAAGTTTATTGGTGGTGCAGTCCTATGATGATTTAAGTAGAAAGTTATGGCGTTTAGAGGGTCTGCCTTTGGCCATAACATCTGTGCAAGGAGCCCATCCATCACTCAGATACACACAGGTACATTCTTTTTAACAAGTACCCTGTACTTATGGATTATAAAGGGAAAACAAAATTTATTATTGTTATTTGCAGGTTTTTCCACCTCAACCCATAAAAGTGGACTATTCATTATTTGATAAGGAGAAGATTTCTCGATCGCTCATACCTAAAGAAGGCAAACCGTGCCCCACCTTCATCACCCCTATCAAAGGTAAAAAAGTAACATGTCAGGTCTTGACCAACTACAGACTCGTTGGTTTCAGTTTCAGTAAAAAAAAAAAAAAAGTCCATTGAGTTTTGCCTGTGTTTTTCTCACACATAGAGACTAAAATATCTCATTTCCTAAAGATTTAAAATGGAAAAATAAAATGCCAAATTAAACATTACAGATATGAAATCTGTTATACTATGTTCCTGCAGTGATATGCCACATGGAGGGAAGTGGGAAATGGCCTCACGACCGCCTCGCTATTCATCACATCAGAGCTGCCTTCCACATTCAGCTTGGAGAGTTACTAAAACAGCACCACCATTTTACCTGTAGACCATGTCCTACTCACTTGGATGTGTGGAAGGTATCTGAGAATATATATTTTTTTCACTGTTGTGGTTAATAGATGTTAATTCTTGTTCTATGCTGATTTCCAGGATGGACTAGTGTTTCGCATCCAGGTAGCCTACCACCGTGAGCCCCAGGTTTTGAGGGAAAGTATTGGTGTAGACGGGCTGCTGGTCGTAAGAGATTCCGAGGAAGCTCAAGCTTTGGAAATGGCCACTTTACACAGGCCTCTGCTCACAAGTACACTGCACGGGTAAACACATTATCCTAAATGTATTGCCGTTATTTTATTCAAGCTTGTTTTTGTTAATACATTCCATCATTCACAGGCTTCAGCAGCAGCACACGTGTTTCGGAGCAGTGTGTCGCTTGGCTAAACGATGGTTGGGGGCTCAGCTCTTCAGTTCTGAAATCACAGACGATGCAGCAGATTTACTGGTGGCGTCTCTTTTCCTTGAGCCAGCTCCCTTCACTCCTCCTGGGTAATAGCTCTTAGTAGTAGTTTAGACTCAAAACTAATTCAGACTTTTGAAATGGCCACAATTCAGATACAAAATATTATAAGTGTATATTTCTGTCAGAATTGAATTTGAGTTCAGTGTCAATATTGTGCAGCCATAGTATAATCTGTAGACATTCACGGCTTTGTTCGTTCAGTAGGTCATGTGAATAAAACTCTGTCTCCGTCAGTTCTCCTCAGGTGGGCTTCCTCCGCTTCCTTCACTTGCTCGCCCGCTTTGACTGGAGGAACAACCCGCTGATTGTAAACCTCAACAACCAGCTCACAGGCAAGAACAATAATGGACCTTATAATCTTGGGTTAAACAAAAAGAAATAATGTATACTGACCCCATTTTATTTACAGCCAGAACATTTTTAACCATTGTATTTGTTTCGCCGTCCTCTTGCTTCCTTCTCACGTGTAGTGGCTGACTATACAGAGATCAAGAACGATTTCATGGCCTCCAGAGAGTCTCTGCCCGTCATGTTTATAGCCACGCCTAAAGACAAGAAAATGTCTTTGTGGACCAAGCGGGCACCTAGCGTACAGGTCAGTGGTAATGCAGACACCAAAAACTTCAAATATCAAATGAACACACTATACAATTTCATCTTCATTTAGAGGTATTAAATGAGGTAATGAACAAAGATGGCAAATAAAACGTTTTTGCTCATCAAGAGTAGAGAAAACCTGGACACTGGAGAAATGCATACAATTACAAATACATACAACTGACAACACAACACACAAACAGATGTATACAGCACAAAACAGCACCAAACTTTCATAAACGCAATTGGAGACGATCTGGCGTCACAAAAATCACACCACATACATTTTTAGTCCAAAGATTTGCAAATGTTTACACGTATTATGTCTGGCAGCCATGTTGGATTTTACAATAATTTAACAATACGCAATTTCCTCTAGATGGCAATAGAGAGATAAAAAATGCATAGTGCTGGTTTAAAAAATATACATATATTACAGGCAATTATATACAAGAACAATAGATTTCACAACAATTTCGAAATATATAAAATTCATAAAGAGAGAGCGTGCTCAAATGCATACATTAAGAATTACAAACATCGATGTAAAAATGAGTTGCATGTCCGCGGCAGAGAGCAGTCGCACAGTTTTCCAATTCTAGACCCTTTTCGTAATGCACACTGGTCTCCTGGCTCACACTAGGCAAGAAATGACCAAGAATTAGAGCAAGCTTCTAATGCAGATGAAATATTAATAACTAGTCTAACTGGAATTAATGTATGCACTGAATATCAGATGAACAGAGCAGTTGCATACTTACCAGAGGCAGGTAACCATGTTTTTTTCTAAGAGCTGGAAATTGATGATTTTGAAGCCGTTCCAACACTTCATGTAACTCATTGATCTGCAAACAGAGGAATGCTTTTAAAATGCTATCATGAAATAAACACACTCAAAAGAAAAGGGCAAATATATATAATATATCAATATTTAGTTATGAAATAGTGCTCACCAGTTGTTTTTCATTGGTCTTTTCTGTCAGTGTGAAATAAGTGGAATACTGAGATTTGTCAGTTTGAGCGCCGTAGCTGCAGACAACTCCAGTAGCACACAGTAATGTACAAAGGCGGTAGAAACTCCAGCCTCCCATGGTCTTTAGCTGACCCATATAAGCTTCCTGTGTTCACCTCAGTCCAGTAAGAGACCAACCTTGCTCTCTTTAGAAGTGCCCTCATTTATATCAGTGGCAGAAGGCAGGGACTGTGACATCATCAGGAGTCAACTTGATCCTTCAAGTGTTTTGGAGGACTACTATTGTGTTTGTCTCAATAGGAAGGAGAGCATGTTCATTTTTGATAGGTGCTTCTAGGAATTGGTTAGACAATAGCGCTGCACAATATAAGAAAAACAAGCTGGACTAAAATCACACTGAGACATACACAGACAGACAGACAACCACTCACTCCTTCATTCATTCACTAGGGACAAATTAGATCGTTCAATTCAGACTCCACCCAAAGAGATCTCTGCCACCATGCCCCCCAGTAATATATTGTGAAATTACTTGAAATTTCAGGTTCCTGAAGCAACATCACATAAAATGACAAATGTTAAGGTGCAATACAATATTATCTAGTAAGGGTAAAAATGTGCCTAAGAAGGTATTTAGACCATGAGCAGAAGTGGGAGACACAGTTAGTAATAGTAATACAAATTACCCACTTTACATCAAAGAACACGACAAGAATATTTTTTTATGCATTTAATAAATATATACATTTCTGGACTTTTTTGTTTGTTAATTGCTTGTCCTGCTTGTCCTGACATCAGATGCTTCAGCGTGTCATAATGGTGGCAGCAGAGAGCCTGAAAGTACTTGAACGACAGCTGATGCACAATGGTGAAATCCAAGATGTGAGGGTCAGTGAAATAATTGTATTTTTTCTTTCTTTCCCTTTTTACTTGCATATTTTTATTTTATTTCATTTTTACTGTGCCTTTTTCAGGTGATCATGCGCCCCCCTCTGGACGCCTATGACGTGTTGCTTCACCTAAACCCAAAGCAGGTCCCGCTTCTGAGCCAGGCCGTTGACCCTCCCTCTGTCACCTTTACTCGGGGCACTACAGTGGGCAGTGTGGGCCAGTCCGGAGGAGCCATGCCTGTTGTTGACTACGACCCTGTCTCTTTATACCTGTCTGAGCTTAGAGTAAGTCACCATTACTGAAAATCATTTGGGGTACATTAAATTTACAATAATAGGAGTTTTAGTAGGAACAACTTGGAAGGAAGTGTGTAAAAACACCATTAAAGGATTTTTATCTGCAAATTTATAATAGGGTGGTGATACCAGAAGTGCGTACTAATATATTGTGTGTGTGTGGCATGCTTCCTGGCAATGAAATGATTTTGCAGGAAGGTGAATACCCAGTGTACAAGGTTGTAGATACATGCATTGTTCTGCATTAAGCACAGCACCATATCAAAGTCTGGGACCAGTTTCCTTCTACTCATACTTGCCCCTATATTCTTAGAAAGCAGGAGTACCTCGAGGAATCCCAGGGCAAGTTAAGACTAGATTGTGAGGAAGTCATTGAACAAAACATCTTGGCCACAACCACTGGATGGGTCAGGAATTGTATGGTGTGTAGGAGTTTCTTAAAAGAATAAAACGGTGGGAAGATTATGACGAAAGAGATTATTCTCTAAAGAGTCGTTTGATAACAGAATAGTAATTTGATTTGTTTGGATCTCACGCAAGTCATAGCGTAATAATGTCATAAATCCTGAAATAGAAAATTCTGTCTGTGATGATGGGTTATTACAGCTGTCTTCTCAACTGATCCTACCTCCCACAGTAGTTAAAACCATTACTTTAGCCACCAATAGAATGCACTCATGTACATGCTATTGTTCTTGTACTGTTATCCATATGCATTGAAAGCTATTAAAATGTTATCTTTGTGTTGAAGATGGCTTCTTCTAAGTTAATGTTTTTATTATTCATGAAACTGTGATACATTTTCAAATTCTCTTTAACCCAATTTGTAGGAAGCATTTGGAGACCTCGCCCTGTTCTTCTGTGATCCCTATGGTGGAACAGTGATTGCAGTTCTATGGAAACCAAAAGCATTCACGCCAATAGCGTTCAAGGTGAAGCTTAAACACTCCAGACATTGCATCATATACTGTCAGTTTCCAGTTGTGTTGGTAGTAAATCACATGCTCTGTATTAAAATCATTATCTGTGTTTGACTAAGACCTCCCAGATGTCTGCTCGAAGCGTTGAAGTGACTGGAGAAGATGTGAAAACTGTTCCCAATGTTGAAGCGATACTGGAGGACTTTCAGATCATGGGGCATGGTTTGGTCAAATCCATGGAGGCCAGAACTGAACGGTGGACCCTTTAGACTGTGCAGGTGCAGCAGACACATGTTTTCATATGAAGTCTTTCTGATCTAAATGAGTGTGACAAAAATCATTTCTACAGTATTTTACATAAATCTCAGATGTCACTGTACTAGTCTAATAAAGTCATGTCTTAACCTTTTCAAGACTCATCTTAAATATATAAAATAATTGTTGATTTCTTTACGTTTACTATATATTGATCAATAAAGATTTGTTATAGAAACATTGTATTGCATGTAAAATACACAAAATTGGCTTGAGAGGCTACTTTTGGACCAACAACAACGTCTGAAAACATCTTCCATTGGTTTCAATCTAAAGGCCAGACCATCAAGCACAGACATGTTGGCTAATTAAACTTGGCAGTTGTTGTTCTAGGAAAGTGTCTTTTGTTTGACTCTTTCTAGGAACGCCTTTAAATGAATCCTACAGGTGCACATGTGGCAGTTGAAATGTGCTGAAATTTCCAGTAATAACAAGCACAAATGCTGAAAAACACCGGTTGAAGGGTTTCTTATCCAATATTAAGAATATAGTTCAAATATATATATTATGGTAAAAAATATAATGGTATGATTTTATTATGCCAAGATCATGATTTTGATTTTAGTCTGTCTGACAACAAAGACTATTAGTGTATTTATAAAACCCTTTTAACTACAAGTTCAATAGACATATATATATATATATATATATATAATGAATGAATAATGCAAATGTAAAGCGTCATTGGGTGCCCTGATTTGGACATTATTATATTACCATATCATCATAACTTCATATCACCATAATGAACACCCCTTATATATCTCTTTGTTTATACTGACTTTTGTAAATCAAATTCCTAGAAGTGTAGGGTTTGTGATATATGTTAATCCAACATTATCCCCTATGTCTGTCTCACTTCATGCAGTGGATCAGTTCAATTGTGTTTACAACCAGACCAAATCCAGCCGCCACCAGGGGACTGTCTGTACTTGTCTGTTTAACTAATGCCCCAAATCTGAAGGCTATGAACTTGTTTACCCTCAGAGTTACCTCCCACAAAAACACACACAAATAGGTTCAACTCATTAAATGTGTTATGCTGATAAGACAACAGTTTCAGTTGTAATTTGTCGGTTTTATAGTCTGTGGGATATGCAGAGGGGAGCTATTGCTACACTCTTTGGTATTTAAAGGCTTTGGGATCAAGTGTTGCATGACAGTTTGATAAAGGCCTGTGTAAAGTGCCTCTAATATTTCAGCATAAAAGCACAGGTTGGTGCAGGAGCGATAAATGAGACTTTGGAGAAGTCTCAACTGAACAGGTATACAATGGACAACTTAAAGAGGAACAATGAATGGTTTGTGGGTTTTTTTGTTTGTTGCATTTCCCCCCTACAGTTCTGAAAAATACTACTGTATAATACATGAAAAAGACCGAATTAAGTAAGATTTATCGTTAAAGTACAAACTCAAATGCAGCAACACCAAGACTCCCAGAAACGGGTCCACCAGAGCTGGTGAAGGAAGCTCCATTCACCCCCACCATCTCAACTCATTTACCCATCAAATAGTCAATATATACAATATGAAATAAAATATTCAAGTTGTAGAAGTCCAATATAAAAAGTCCTTTAATCCCCTGCCCATAACACATACCAGTATCAGGTCATAAATAAGATCTGATCAAGACGTTCTGTTTAAGTGTTTCCAATGATTTCTGATTGTCTTAGATATGGGCAGATTTATATCCAAACTAACTACATCACAGTGTGCCCTGGGATTTTATTTTCTGCCTGCAGCTGTTGATTGAGAGAGCATGTTTTCCTGATTACAACCTGACGCAATTACCGAGGAACTACACATAAGATGAAATAATGGGTTAACGCTCTTACACACATTTATCAGAAAACACATGATGATTCATAGTTAATGCATCATAATGGACTTGCTGTGCCATGTGTGTGTCATGGGTTCCTGTTTATAGTGTTTGTTGTTTATACAGTTGTGCCTGTATTCACTTGTTAATAATCATGATAATGGATAACAACCACCTTGCCTTACAAAATACCTCTGCAGAGATTCACCAAACACTCAAACCTTTTTGACAGAAACTTGGTGCACACAGCTATCAGATTCCTGAAAACTGGAATGGTTGGCTGAAAACAATCTTATATTGATTTTTTGTGAAAGACTGCAAATGGTGCACACACAATCTTAACCATGAACATAAACTAATGAATTATGGATGAATGGGACAATTCATTCAAGTATAATTATTCCTCAGTTGTATATAACCCCTTATTAGACACTCAACATTGCTTTACAATTCAGTGCATTATTCCTTCACTCCACAGTCACACATTGACCTCTGTAGCCACAGCTGCCCTTGGACAACATCTGGATGGAATAAGGATCTAACTGCTGACCTGGTATACTAGATACTGCCCCCGCCCCAGTATAGCAAAATTGTCATGGATTTATTTCAATTAATAGCAATGTATAGTAGTAGATGCCATATATGGTTCTTTGTGTGTGCCATGCAGACAGTTTTTGACATTTTTCCTTCGTCTTCAACCAACCTCAAAACAAACGCAGCCTGGCACACAGCTGCAGACACACATCTGGTTCACATGTGGCCATCAATCACAACATTGGATACAGTTATCTCTGAATCATTAAAAGTAAATGAGCAAAGCAACAAAGCAAACACTGTTGAAACTACTCAATTCCACAGTCACTTAAATATTCTTAATGGCTGTATGGTTTCCCCTAATGTTTGTGGGTACAATCATTTTTATCTCTGTCCCATTTACTGGCCACTTTTTCAGCTAAGAATTCTCGGAAAATACTTTAAAGCCTAAGTCAAAATATGTTCTCTGGCGTCATTGTTGGGATATTTCTGAAAGCTTTAGAAGAGTCAACTGGACTTATACTTAAAAAATAGGAAATTGCCCCAAGTGAATAAATGTGAGAGTGAATGGTCAGCCATGTAACTTAACTGGCCACTGAATAAGGCCTATAGTTGCTGGGATAGTCCTAACAGGAAACGAAGATAAACTAAAGAATTTTCATAACCTGTATATACATGTCAGGGTCGACCATTGAAGACATGTGAAACCATTTCTTTAGAAGGTTACTAATGTCATCTGTGTTAAGATAAGCTGATTCATATGATGGTATCTATGACATCTGCTACCTGTATAATTACGTAAACATACGCTTAAATAGCTCCTGGTCAGATATTGCACAATATTAGTTACACCTGACTGTGGCACTGTGAAGACATGATTCAGATTTGTTCGATTTGGCATAGATGCCAAGCGTGGAAGATTTTGTATTAGTCATTAAACATGTTACACTGTGTAATTTAATTGTGGCTGTTTGATACAACATACAGCTCAATGCAAATGCTTATAGACACATTAGTTTAAAAAGAAATGAAAAGCCTTTTATAATAACAAATATAACAATTTATTGAGTTTCAGTTGTTCTCTTTTGTCCTGTAAACACACTTCACTTCAAAAGTCATCGGCGAGTGTAGGCTGCTCACATCTTTCTGACTCTTCATAGATAAACCAGGTGGAGATAATTATATCGGCAAAACGACGAAATTATGGAATCACGTCGGTGTTCGTCCGCGTCCGCAGATCCTGGCTGTGAACGCGATAACTCAAAAACGAATTGCCGGACTTAACTGTCACTCACTAGATATTATATATTTTTTTCAAA